>JAECUM010033988.1:0-31309 GCA_016617855.1 Megalonaias nervosa
CTTATGAATGATGGTTACAGTTAAGTCAAACCGACCAAAAGATGAGAGAGAGAGAGAGAGAGAGAGAGAGAGAGAGAGAGAGAGAGAGAGAGAGTTTTAAAGTCAAACCGACCAAAGAGAGAGAGAGACAGACAGACAGAGACAGTGACAGAGTTTTAAAAGTCAAACCGACCAGAGAGAGAGAGAGAGAGAGAGAGAGAGAGTTTGTGGTCGGTTGTACTGTTGCTAAAGCAGAAGAATGACTTAGATCAACTGTAAATATATTAAAATATTTTAATTACCTCTTGTTGGTTCGTCAGTTGGCTTAGTTTCTATTCCACATTAATTTCCATGCGCCGGTATCTGAATGGCTTAGCTATCCAAGTGTTGCTACTGCTCTACTGTTATCATTAAAACCATCTTTCATGTTTAAAGCATAAGTGTGTATTATATTGATTTAATCAATGTGGAGAAAATAGAAACCAAGAAAAGAAAACAATCAACTTATCAATATGCAGAGGTGATTGTAAATAGCCACTAAAGGTATAGAACTACATTTTGTAGCGGACACACTCGGGGATGTGAGAGTTCATTCACTAGGTCAATACACGGCTACCTGTAGTAAATCTGAACTCCGTTCAAAGGACAAATATATGTATTTGCATGTGATATAAATAAAATATATGTACAGTATGTACGCTATATCAATTATATACCGTCTCCAAACATCAGCGAGGACAGCTTCATAAGGAATGTTAAAAATCCGTACATTATCCTAAACATTGTTACGGGATGCAGTTATCAACTGTTGCTATCAGATGCTTAGGGCCGTCTGAATGCCAACCAGTATAAGGTTCTTGTCACACATCTCCACCCAAAAATAATCCTCGGAATAGACTTAGATGAAATATTCCCATATATATTCCTATGCTCCAGGAAATAATCTTCCGAATAGACTTAGTTTTCTATCTTTCCAAATCTATGTACGTGCCATAGGAAATAATCCTCGGAATAGACCTAGTTTTTCTATCTCGAAATATATATTTCTGTGCCCAACGGAAGGTACCAACTGCTGTTTTAGCCTTCTCTCTCTCCTTAGTAGCTAGTAATTTGCACAGAGGCCCACATCGTTGCTCACAGCTGACATATAAATAATGTTTCTCCTGCGACCTAGTTAACAATCGACATTGATACCTCAGGTTGCTGCGCTTTACTTGTAATCTCATTTCGGCTGACCAGCTAGAGGGCAGTATTCCATTCAGAGCGTTGCATTTGAATATTAAGCGGGCGCTATCATGGCAAAGTCCAGCGATAATGATGGACAACGGCTTGTATTCCTTAAAGGTGGGAATAGTGAGTCAAAATTGATGCAGGCCTAAAAAGTCGAATCTCTGAGATAAACATTTGTGCTGAAGTACGTATGCTACGCGAATTGTAGCCTCAGGTCTCACTGGATAGTTTCGTATTTTGACACCTCCCTAATTTTAAGGTAGAAGGCATGAACCTAATTATCATAAACCTAGCATTTATAAATTCACACAGAAGCTAAATATGTGATGTGATTTAGACTTACTTTGAGGTAGGCTTGAAAATTGGTTTGTCTTGTTTGGTGATTGCCTATCACAGTTAGACTAGCATTGGAGATCAAATGCGTAACTTGGGCCGCAAATGAACAACCGACTTGGGTTACGTATTTGCGTATGTCTGCTACAGAGGTAAATATCTAAAAATCGAGATGGTTGAGGGGTGATGAAAAGTATGCTAATTTGTTGTAGTACCAGTGAACTTTATTCATGCATAAGGCACATACTGATTCTTTCAGCCGCCTTGTCACAGGAAAATATTCAAAACAGCGCTTTGCTGTCTAAAATGAATGTCAAAAAGAGGGGTTAGTGGCAGTGTTGGTTCAGTATATAAGCCACGATTTGCATAAGGAATTAACCTGATTGCCGCAGTCAAAATCTCTCATGCATGCTTCTACAAAAATCATTGGTTTGTTTTTATTTGTATCTTCAGTGTAAAATTATTCTTATTTTTCTGCAATAGGTCATTGTCGGATGAAAATTCACCAGATAAACTGTCCAGTGAGACCTCAAATATCTATGTCGATTCTTAACTACGTCGTAGGAGAAATGGGAGAGTTGTCTTTCCTGTATAGTACATGTATTATTTATAGTCAAATTATAAGCAACTCTGTGCGTCCGGGAAACCACAGACATCTAGTTGTTTACTCCAGCACTACCCACCCCCACCCCCGCTGTGTCTGGAGCCGCTTCTCCATCACCCCTACCACCAGCATACATACTATTTAATCCAGACAACAAACTGATCCGAAAAGAAGAGAATTAGTCTAATGGATTTATTTTCATGTTATATATCTTTGTTTCTATTCACAACTGCTATTGACAGGATTTTGCAAAGATTTGGTTGCCCACCATGTGGATCAATATTAACAAGCGACACCTAAAGCTGTGGTCATGACGTTATTGAGAATCTAGAGTTTATGACTGCGTTTAAACACAAGACAGGACGAGACTGCGAGAAAATAAATTACGAAATATAATTTATTATGAAGTAAGTAAACGACGGTTATCTTTGTGTAATTGTTATGGTATGAAGTCGTTTTACTGAAAATCAGTTCGCTCTCTTTTTGTTTTATTTTTAAACTGTCTGCTAAGCTTGCCATTCTCACATTTAGGGGACATGAATCCCATATTATAGTAGTTGAACACTGAGAACAGCTTGAATTGCACATTTTCCAAAATATAACAAAGTTTTCCTACATTATTGAAACCAGTTGTCGTTGTTGTATCAGCAACAAGCACGTCATCTCAACATAGCGCCTTGAGAGACACCAGACTTAATATTCATGGAATGAGAGTAAACATTGTCAATGCGAATTTCTCTGATGTTTCTTTCAAATAAGAAACCAGCTTAGTTCAGGAGCATACGATTTGTAATATTTTGGCTTGCTTAAAAGCATGTCACGAGAAAAGAGACCAAGTGCCTCAATAAAATCTGGAAATAATCCTCTAGTTAGATTTCCCTTATCAATTTGCTGAAGCCAGCTGTCCGTTTGTTTATTCCAGGTAGACCTGAATACAAAAGATCCAGATAAAAAAGTGGTATTTGGTTGCTGAAAATATACAATTACAGGCATGTTCTTTTACTGAAAATACATTCACTAAATATGGAAAGAATAATATTGTAGACAATCTGTGAAATCTGGACTGATTCCCACTTGAGCTACAGATTTGGGAAAAGCAATTACATACATACATACACAAAATCACATGATATTTTTCGCCGATAACGATTGATTCACCAATACTGCCAAACTGAATCGTCGTCTGCGAATCCCTAGACTGCATTAGTTATGAAAGTTTTTTTAAAAATATTTATCAGAAAGTTCAGTCAGTATTGGAAATGCTATAAAATAGGGCCTGAATCCATCATCTGTTGCGATATGTTGAGGTCTTTTTGCTAACTCAAGGATTCTACAAGGAAATGTATTTTCCCCCTGCCTTAAATATATTATATTCCAAGATAAGTGGAAGCGCTAAAATATCTGTTTTGCGAAAAAAGTTTGAACATTTTTTCTCTTTGCATATCGCACTATCTTTGTGTGTATTAATATTATAACAACAAAATAAAATGTTACTGGGCACCTACGTATGACCAATGCTGTACGTACATGGTTTCCAATATCAGACTAACGTGGCTTAATAACGTTCACACACTGTCATTTGCTCATCAGCTGTTTGTTGTGCCAACGTTTAGGGATAACGTCGACCAAACGGTGAGCATTGTTGATCCAATGTCGGCCCAAGGTAACAATTTTATTACGATCCGTTGTCCCAACAGAGGCCAATGAGCAAAATGGCGTTGAGCTAGTGTCATTGAACCGAGCTGGACCAACGTTCCAGACACTGAGCTAACGTTGTTATTTATGTGATGAACATGATTCTCAAAAATGTGTAAACATAAAAATCCTAAATTGGTGAAAACAAATCTACTTACATTATACAATATTAAAAATATTCCAATAACTGTTGAGTAAAATAACGACATAAAAATAATGACGTAATGAATTTTTCAAACAAGTACTTTGCTTCATTTGATTGATGAGTCCTTTAGCCATACAAAACAATGCATGGGTTATGTCAGAAGAATTCACATTTGATTCATAACATTGTAATTGTCGGAATCTTTTTCCATTATAATCTATTCATATTGTGTACAATTACATTGGTCTGTAGATTGTCTATTTCAAGACGTGACTCTAGGATGCAAACATGTTTTTATATTGCGAGTCTAGTTTGTAAATTGCTACTTATGGAACGGCCCATTCAACATGTATACCAAGTTACCTTCTAAACTTGGCTGATGTGCCTGTTAGTATGGTGAAAGATGGGTATTGAGAGAAGTGAAACTGGCTTTGTTTGGTGTTTTACGGCTCAGCAACACAAGTGGACTATTTAGTGCCAAGCAATTGGAGTAAAGTGCCTTTCCGAAAGATAAACGATAGCTGAGCCAGGAAGGTCCAATGGTAGGATTTGAATTCGCTCCCTTTGGGTCTTGAGTCCGGTATTCTAACTGAGCCACCGATGCTTCCCGATGTGGAACTGAACGCCTTTTTAATATAGGTTACAATATACTGATTATAATATAGGAAAAAGAAACTTTATAAGAAACAGCATCTTTTGTACATGAAATAGTAGGGAATGATATAGGTTTCGACTTTCTAAAAAATATAGTTTTCTGGTCCAGGTTTCACTAATATTCACAAACATTCTCCGCAAACTGAGATTTTAAATTATATTGCATATGATACTTCCGACGATAGTATATTTTTCAGAGACAGAGGTATTAGCAAGGATGCAGAATCACATTCTGATCGTAAGATCTAACAAGTGGAAACCTTTTTAATCTTAAAGCAGTAGTAGAGGAATTCCGCACATTTGGGGAAATGTTATAAATTTCCTCAGAGATAATACAAAACATCCCCTTGAAGGAAAATTCAATATTGTATGATAGTATTATAATCTCCTAATGCCCGCTGGATGTTCTGTTAAAACAATAATTGTCAGCATCTATGCAATAAGGAAGAAATTCAGAAATCTCATTTTAGGCCGAAATTGTGAGAAGCCTTGTGAAACTGGGACCTGAACGGCATTAAGACATTTTGATCGCATTTGTCTGAAAACTAAAATCATGAGAATACTTTTTCTTTGGGATTGACTTGATATTCATCTCTTAGTTGGTCTTGTCTCACCCTCGGCCCTCTGTTGCTTTTTTCAGTTGTATAAATACTCCATTTGTGACCTTATTACAGTGTAATATTGTAGTTTAATTGTCTGTGCAAAAATCGCTATCTGTTGTATTTTGTGTAAGATTTTATTTGTGGATACATATGATTTTCGGATACTTAATTAACATGGCGAAAGTTTATTGTCTTGAAAAGAAATATTTACGACACAGAGTAATTTATTTAAGATATCGTCTTCAGACAATTCGATTAAATATTCAGATATATCAATATGAAAAAGTTCCTTGTTTTATTTGCTTAAAACATATTCGGTAAATTGTCAAAGTATATTTATTACCGAAATGCATTGACTTTGTGGTAGTTTCTAATGGAAACTACTTTGTAGTCATGTAAATATGATAGAATACATTTTAAACACTTTATCATTTGTTGCCGATATTTCCAACTGAGAGTGAATCGTCCTAGAGAATAAATTATCTACCTCAGTGCTACTGCTGAAGTACTTGCTGACTTTTAGCATATCTTCATACCTATGTTTTAATTGTGCTATCGGGAAGTGCTACAATCATTCAACTCTACCTGAAATACAAAAACGGAAGATTCCTTTCTTTTAGGGTATTTATGTGAAACAACGTAATAAAAACCCATTAATGATAAGACGACTGAGGGAGTTAAGCTATCGTATTTACGTAGAATAAGCGGAAATAGTAGCAACTATATGGTGCGAGCACAAAATAATTGCCAACCTTAACAATATTTTGTGTAAAGTTGGTAGCAACAAATCTGTAACATACTATTCCTAAGCTGAAGCATGTGAATGAACACACACACACACACACACACACACACACACACACACACACACACACACGCCTTATATATATATATATGTAACCTTTATATATATATATATATATATATACTTATATATATATATATATATATATATATATATATAACATATATATATATATATATATATATATATTGGAGTGACCCTATTAAATATGTAATAAAACCATGAAGTACCGGTACACACTGTAATGTATTTTAGATAACCAACCATGACCCCATAATAATTGTAAATGTTTGATCAAATCTTAAAGGCACAGAACATTGTTACTGAACAGATTCTCAAGGACACGTCAAAGCAGCCGACCAATGTTGACCCGAGCGGGTATCGAACCAGCGACACTCAGCGAAGGTATTTGTTTAATGTTGCTCGTATCGACATTATAAACAAATGATTCATTTAGATGATCGCTGTCAGAATCAAAATAACCGCAATGTTTCGAATGTCCGTTGTTTAAACTGTAAGTAAACCTGTTGAAACCAAAAAGTCAGGATTGGCTGTAACTGGTTTAGAGAATCATGTGATAAAGGAATGACAGTACAAAACGTACCTTGGCGGTATATGTCTGCTTGTGAGGAAATCAAATGGTAATTATAACAAATTGTTATCGAACAGCTCTGAATATATACAACAGTTTAAAGTTTCAAAAGAATTGCTTCTAACGCAAGATGATTTCATATTTGAGTATAATTACATACCTCCCGAGCCTTCTAACTTCTGATCAATGTATACTTTTGATAAATTGAATATGAGTTACTGATTAGGCGTCGTGTGCTTATTAGGCGATTGTAACAGCTGGGATTCAGATATTTGTTACGCAATTGTAACAGCTGGGTATTAGATATTAGTTGAAGCATTAAGTCCCCAACTCAGTTACTAGAGTAGTTATGAGAATCTACGAATATTGATCATGTATGTGGTTATTAAGGAAGATAAGACCATATCAATGAACTAAACATAGGTTAATTTGTTACAAATGCTATAAGCAACCATACCTAGTCTACTGTAATATTATCTGGGGAAACACTTCTGGCAAAAGAAAAGCTGGCAGACCCATCTTAAATAATGCTGAAAACATCCTAAATGCAATGAATAATATTAAGATGTTAACAGTAAGTTAATGAATATTTATGGGAAAGGCTAGACTTATGCACAAAGTTTCAAACATTATGTCGCCTTGTGGCGACATAATTAACTATTTCATGCTAGATCACAAGACAGCACTCCCGATTTAAGATCAGTTTCAGCCAACCATCTTTCCATCCCAAAACTAAATAAAGAACTCTTTAATAAAAGTTTTCAATATTGAGGATTACTAATTTGGAACAGAATCACAAAGGACATTAGAGAAAGAAGAAATATAAATGCATCTAATAATAATCTAGTTCAATGGATGAAAAGTGTAACCAGTTCGATTTGACAAATACATTACAAATTAAAGTATAAATTCACTAATCTTCCACCTTGTTGTCTCAGAACTATTGCACTGTATTAAACAATGTACCTTGCTGAAGCAAGCTCATTTAAATGTTAGGTTCATTATGTCCATATATAAATATAGCTTATTATCAATGCTCTGTGTGTGTGTCTGTGTGTGTGTGTGTGTGTGTGTGTGTGTGTGTGCGCGCGCGCGTGTGTGTGTCTGTGTGTGCGTGTGTGTGTATGTGTGTGTGTAACTATGTACATACATTTGTAATCTAAATGTGCATACAATAGAAAGGTCACGAGAAGGATTAGTTCCATGCAATTAGTTATGTCACCTTCTTTAAAAAGGTCGTTATTACTTTATTATTATTATTATTATTATTATTATTATTATTATAAACAGAATGTAAAGGAAACATCTAACGAACTTTAAAATATTTTTTGGATTGTGCAAATAAAACTTTTATAAACAGGAGCAATAAACAAATATTTTATGGTCAACAAATATTTCATAATAAAGGACTTTGCAAATAACTTACAGAAAGAGAGTGTAAATAAGCTTGAGAGAAATACCATACTGCTAAAAATTTAACTCAGGATTAGAACACTTCAAAGTCGGAAAAATATGGTTTAAACGAGTAAATCGTACAAGAAAGCAATCAGAAAGTTTTGTAATATTGCATAAGAAGAAACCGCAATATAAACTAAGAAAATTGGAAAGTTTTAATCCAAAACAGTGCTGAAACTGGTGATAACGTTAAACAAAATAGACCCCTACGTACATGCATTGTGGTCGAGGAATCCCATGCATATAGAAAAAGATAAGCGAATGGTGGTCAATTAAATAAATCATTTATGGCAGAAAGCCAAACTATTTTATACAATATATTTGAGGCTATTACTAGCTTATAATAAGGACTTAGGCAGAAATAAATGGATTGAGATCATTTCAGCAACTTATCTGAAAATAGGATCGAATGTGTTTAGAATTAATGAAATACAAGTATTTCCAGTAAATCCTCGTTAAATACAATCATTAAGCAAAGACTTCTCGATCCGGTTGTATAGACGAGGAAATCATTATTTCTAGCTCTGCGAAAGTCTATAAATATCGAATTTCAAGTGGACTTAAATTTATAAATTGTTTATTGACAAACATATAGAAAAAATGTACGGCAAGTATAAAATTTCGAACATGCGATCATCGTTTTAGACAGTTCTGTTCCTTGTTGATCAACTTGGTTTGGGATTCTTTTTTTACATGGGATGTTATTGATTAACTAATCATATTATATCACCTAGGCGCTTTATATTAAGCATTACAAATGGTGTGCAAAGCGTTATTATCGCACTGACCAGGATCATAGTTAAACAAAGAAAGCGAAGAGATCAATGTGGCGATTTGTACAAAGTGTGGAAAATCCGGCCAAAAGGCTGAAGACTGACAATAACGAGGACAAAAGGGAACGGGACAAACAGTATGATAAAGAAAGCAGGAACCGAACTTTTCTAGAGAAGTGGAAATGCGGTCGGCCGTGACTGAACTTTAACCCTGAAGTAAATGCCATGTTTTGCAGCGTCTGCAGAGAGCATTCAAAAACAGGAGGATGAATAAAAAAGCTCATTTGTAGTTGGATGTTCCAATTTACAGTTGGAAACAATAGTATACCATGAAACCAAATCACAAATCCATCAGAAATGTATGATCACTAGTCGATAATTATCGAAACCCAAAGGACAGTCATCTGCAAGTACAGTCGTCATGACGCTAAACGAAAAGGTTGTTGGAAGAATGTCAGTTTTGTATAGGAATGTACACGCCCTAGTAAAAATGAGAAGGCCTTTTAGCGATTATATGTGGATGGTCCAATTGGATGCCAAAAAGGGAATTGATGTTGGTCAAACATATGTCAATGACAAAGAGGCACAAGTATTTCCAGAATTTATTGCACAATGTGCACAGAAATAAACTTGAACAAAAGATTAAATCAGTACCATTTTTATTAGTATTGTCAATGATGGTTCCACCGATAAAAGGTTCCGTGAACAAGAAGTTGTTAATGTGAGAACTGCCATGGGTGGGCAAATATGCACTTCATGTTTGGGTATGACAGAAGTTTCACGAGTTAATGCTGATAGGATTTTAGGAGCTATTGATGATGCATTTGCATCAATTGCAATGCCTGATTACAGAAGTAAACTTGTTGTATTTGGTTCTGATGGAGATGCTGTCAATACTGGAAAAAACAATGGTGTTATTTAGAGAATCGCAGAAATGTCTTGTAGGAATATATTGCCATGCTCATCGTCTGGAACTGGCTTACAAAGCTGCCATTGCAAATAAGCCTATCCATGCAAAAGTTGAGGAGCTGTTAGCAGGACTTTACTATTTTTATCGGAATAGCCCTTCAAATAGAAGTGATTTGTTAGGTGCATGTGAGGTACTGGGAATCACCAAGATAGTCCCTACTCGTGTTGGTGGAACTAGATGGTTGGCACATTGGCAGAGAGCTTTGGACAATTTGTGGAAATCATATCCAGCAATAGTCAGCCACCTCCAAACGTTGACTAAAACTGATCAGCCTTCACCAAGAAGACCTGAAGCTACTGGAAAAGCAGCTGGCTATCTGAAAATGTTGCTAGATCTGCATCTTGTTAATTATGCCCACTTCTTGACAGATGTTATAAATTTACTGTCCAAGTTGTCATTGTTTCTTCAAAATGAGTCTTGTTTGGTATCTGAAGAGTATATGAGAGTTCTTGCAACTATTGGTGTCTTGGAACAGTTGAAATAAGGAGACGGACCTAGGTTTAAAAAGTTTCTGCAGGATATTGGTAATGGACCAATGAAAGAATTTCATGGTTTTGTACTAAAAGAACAAAGTTCCCCAACATCTGTGCAGCTATCACTTCATGCTAGAGAGGACATGCTCAACAGTGTAGCAAAACACTTGGATGCCCGATTTGACAAACAGCAATGTGATGTATTGAAAGCCATACATTTTGCAGATTTTCATTTATGGCCAAGAGACTCAAATCATATTGGATTTGGTGATGAGGATGTTACCACTCTGCTGGAACATTTTCCCCCAGTAATGACAATGGCAGGCTTCTTTCTAGACAAGGTTGAAGAGGAGTGGCAACTCTTGAAGAGTTTAATTTATGCTTGTGGATGTCAGGTACAGAACTTACAATGGTGTGATGTTAAAAAGAGATTTCAAGAAGGTCACACTAACATTCTTGCACTGGTGGATATTATGTTGACCCGTCCAGCCTCGCCTCCAGATGCAGAGCGGGGATTCAGTGAATTAGAAATGACGAAATCTGATTGGAGATGCAGATTGCGCAGCAGTGTATTGAATGACTTGTTAGCGATTCACTTTTTAAGTGAAGACATTGCTGATTATGATCCAGTGCCATCTATATATTTATGGAACTCTTGTGGACCGAGACAAAGAAGACCACTGTATATGGAGGACTATTCAGAATCGGATTGAGAAGATTATGATTTGGGACAAACTGATGGCAAATCAATATAATTTTTAATGTGTATAAATCTCTATTGTCGTGTTATGTACATGTATTTTGAGGACTAATGGATTTTGCTGCGGACTATTGTGTCTTTTGTCCTGTCAGTCCGCTTGACTAGTTAATAAAAAGTTAGTTTCGAACCCTGGTTATGTTATATATCTGAAAAATGTTGTTTCTTCCCGATTATATTTTCGTATGTTATTTATCCAATTGATATCGAGCTGTAGCTGATTCCCCTTCAAAATTTATACCCACGATAAAGATTGTTCTTCCACAGATGATCGAAGCTAATTGCTTTATCTTTCTTTGTCACACCAGCAAACCTTTAAATTACTGTTATCTGTTGCCATTGCTTTGCTGTCCTTCGATTGCTCTAATGCCCTAAAAATCAATGGTTTGGTATCAGTCGTACTTAATCTAAAAATTGCTAATTGCATCTATGTTCTGAAGAAAGTCAAGAAATTCGGCTAAAATGAAATATAGAATTTCTGATTACTTGAGCTGTTGGTAGAGATCTTATGACGAGGGCCTAACGCGTAGGATCTGCTTGTACAATGTGTTATTTGTAAATTTTCAACATAAGTTGATTTGTTTACATTGCAAACCTGAATTCTATTTTAAAGTACTATACTTCAGGAAATAATAGAAAAATAATAATTGCTGGCGTCAAATCCATTTTTAAATCATCGACAGATTTTATTTATTCAGGCTTAATTCAAACTGACCAGCAACCATGATTATGTGAAGCATAGACTACCAACGGACTGTACAAATTACTTTGGAGGCAGACAATGTATCTACCCTTTTTCAAATAACCTTAAGAATCGGCATGCTCCACAAATAAATGACACTGCCTGGTATGCACGTTTCTCGAACATAATTAGACATGGTCAGCAACGTTTACTTACAAGTCACATGTGTAATGTATTTCAAGTTGAATAATCCACTAAGTGAAATGGACACGATTAAAGATAAAGGTACATAATAGAAAGAGTTATGACCAGTGGTCTGTGCTTACCAATTACACTTTTACGTGCTCCCCATCATTGATTGGGACAATCACATGTCTTTACACATTTTTAAGTATGTCCGCTGAATGTGTTCCCTACCTAGAAGTATTTGTGTGGGTATATAAGGTCGTCACGGTCTGCCTCAGATATTGTTGTCCTTACTGTTACCAATAGGATGTGCATTCAATGAATCCTCTAAACGTTCTACATAATTAGGAGGATGCATCAAGTTGTACTTAGACGTACGTTTGTTGGATACACATTCCATGCATCACAGTAATAGTCAATATTAACAACTGTTTTCTTTCTGTCCTTCTTTCTTTCATCTTTCTTTCCTTATTTTTTTTTCTTTCCTTATTCCCTTCTTTCTTTATTTCTCTCATGGAAAGACAAATACATTGAAATCTGTCTCGGGTCAAACTCGGACAAAATCATACTTATTCACTGCATTAAGAGCAATAATCAGTTATCCATGCAAAGGTGCCTCTATTTCTGGAATAACATGAAAGCGCAAACTATACAATTAGAACATCTATTACGTGCAGAATAACATTTACATTTCTATAGGGACTATTGAGAAATTTATTTATTTCCGGCAGTCTTGTTATCTCCAGACCGTTCTAGCGTTGGGCATATACATTATTATCAGAAATACAGTGGTAATTGAAAAGTTGATAAGCTGCAATAAAAGAGATTATTTCGTAGCAACCCAGGAACAATCGCTAATTACTTTGCCATAATTTGCAGAACGTGAAGTTTTAATTGTTGTTGGACAATTAATACGTTCACTTGTGACCCCATAATCGTTTTGGAATGTGTGTTCAGATAAGATGTGTTAATTACTAACTTGTTACCAATTCTTCATCAAATTTTCACATGAAATTATTCGGATGTTTTACTTATTTGTACGCCACTGTATATTGTTCAAAATCTTTGCTTGGGTACAATAGAGAAAGAGTTACTTAGCTTTAGTGTTTACATGACATTGGATATGTTAGAGGTTACACGACATTGGATATGTTAAAGGTTACACGACATTGGATATGTTAGAGGTTAAGAACTTAGATATAGCCTATGCATGGAGCTGAACGATAGTTATATTACAATGTATATCATTACCTTTAGTGCTCTGAGATGTTATTGTATCGGCCATGATGCAAGTAATGTGAACAAAAATTTAATGAAGTAACATTATCTCTTTTTTTCTGGTGTATATTTGTAGTTTTCTATATTAACTTCTTTGTTCCTTGAATTACACATGGGGAATCCAGAGTGACTGTGTGCTTAGATGAGAGTTTATTACTAGTCGCCACTCGAGTCTGTCTGCTACGCACAAATGTTTAAACCCACAACTGGGATGTACGTTTAGTCCAAAGAAGGTTATACAAGGGTTGTTGCATTCTGTTAAGACAATGGATTATGTATATCTATAATTTTTTTTGTTGATGTTCATGACTATACATTTTAGTGATTATTTGTAAAGAAGATATTACATAACTAATTTTGTTCACAAGAATAGAATTTATTTTATGATATTAAGAGTGCCTGTATATTGTATACGATCTATAAATAGATGGTGTGAAGTTTCTAACAATAAAACATTTTTACTTGTTAAGGGCTTTTCCTATTAGATAGGTCGATAGGTTGGGTTTTTAAAAGAATTAAGATTTCCCACTGGATGGGTCGGTCAGGTGTGTTCTTTTACGATGGGGGTATTTGCAAAATGTCACTTAGTGAGTAGGAGAAAAATTGAATTTTAGCGCTATAGGATAGCAAACAGTGAGAGGACTATGCAATTTATTTCAATCCTATTTTGTTTTAATGTCAATCTACATATGTATTTAACACTGTGTTTAGACAATTTGAGAGTTTTTGTTACTTAGTTTAAGAACATATTGTCGTAACAATATCACATACAGATTAGCACTTCCAAGGTGTTTTTAGATTGCATACAATCAACTGTGTATTGATGGAGTTAAAGAACTATTGTTACTTGTAGGCTCGTACAATAATAACAAGAGAAAAGAGTGAAGACAACAAGCTTTGCATATTTTAACAAAATAATTTATTTCCCTAGAAAACAATGTAAAAATTGGAAAATAGGACCTACGGTTTCTGAATATAATCCAGAATTTAATCCTAAGAATGAAAAAATACAAGTCCTATCACTAAATAGTTCTATTAGAATCCAAGTTCGAATCTCGACGACGTTCCAATACGGAAGGCGATGACGTCAAATGTGGTCCTTGTACAAAATAACAATTCCTCAATTGAATCACAGTTTATGTTTCCGAATAATTCCAGAATAAATTTCCACTGAATTTCTTTCTTCCAGAAGTTTATAAAACAGTATACTCGTTTGGTTTTCTAGAGAATAAATTATTAAATTCCAAACACAAATGAATTTCAAAAACAATCTGGTTTCAACAATAAAATAACCTATCCGGCCTTCTAGGTATCAGGAATACAACTTACTGATGAGCGCTCAGAAAATGTTATATATTCACCCGAATTATCATCCCGTTCTCGCGAGATAGATTACGAGGTCTCATAACACTTGAAATACGCAATAAGAAAAATGCCATTCGTCACGTAAAAAGAACCCCTATCTACTATCACTCTGAAATAAATATAAAAATAAAACATTGTTTATTTAGACTAGACGAAATGACCTTGGCAATAGCCAATCGTTTTCGCGTAGCGATTACACTACCGCGGACCAAGGTAAACTAAAAATATTGCAAATGTAATTCGTTTTATGTCTTGGATAAACAGAATTACTGAAAAAGAATTTCGAATCCCTAGCAATAATCATTGCAATAAAATGTAATGAAACAAAAATAAAATAAAAAAGAATTTTAAAACTAACACACAAGCAATTTAATTACATATACGTAACACTTCCCCCCATAAAGAAAAAAGAAAGATTTATATAATATAGCTTTCTTTTTTACCATATGTAAATTACACATGAGGTAAACAAAAGTACATAAGAAAATTCTTATGAATTATATAAAGTGTATATGAAATAATATTTCTATACACGGGAAAGTGCATCTGCAATCAACTTGTCTTTTCCTTTGATGTGCCTGATGTTGAGATTATACTCTTGCAAAAACAAACTCCACCTTAATAATCTTTGATTTTTATTTTTCATCCTGTCGATGAAAGTAAGGGGGTTGTGATCACTATACACAACAACCGGAGAACGAGCTGAGCTAATGTAAACATCAAAATGTTCTAATGCCAATATTAAAGCCAAACATTTTTTCTCGATTGCTGAGTAATTTCTTTGGTACTTATTAAATTTCTTAGAGAAATAGCACACTGGGTGATCAATACCATTTCTGTCTTCTTGAATCAATACTGCTCCAACCCCAACATCCCTTGCATCCACAGACAATTTAAAAGACTGATTGAAATTTGGAGCTGTTAGAACCGGCGCATCTTTGAGTATGGCTTTTAATCTATCGAAAGCTTCCTGACATTTTTCGGTCCAAAGAAACTTGTTTCTCTTACTTAACAAATTTGTCAGAGGTTCAGCAATATTAGAAAAATTGGAACAAAACTTTCGATAGTATCCGGCCATCCCCAAAAATCGCATCAGTTGCTTTTTACTTACAGGAACAGGAAAATCAGAGATAGCTTTAACCTTAGCATCAATAGGTTTAACTTGACCATGTCCCACAATATGTCCTAGAAAAGTTACGCAAGCACGGCAGAACTCACTTTTAGATAGATTGATTGTCAAATTTGCATCAGTGAGTCTTTCAAAGAATTTCCGAATCGTGGCTAGATGTCCTTTCCAGGTGTCGTTGTTGAGGATGACATCATCAATATAAGCATCACAATTATCTAGACCACAGGTAATCATATTCATCAAGCGTTGAAACGTACCTGGGGAACCCTTCATCCCAAACGGCATTACTTTATATTGATAGAGTCCATCTGGAGTCACAAATGCCGAAATTTCTTTCGCTCTTTCCGTAAGTGGAATTTGCCAAAATCCTTTCAGAAGGTCAAATTTGGTGACATACTTGGCATTTCCAATTTTATCAATACGATCGTCAATCCTTGGTAATGGAAATGAATCTGTTTTTGTCACACTGTTCATCTTCCTATAATCAGTGCACATACGGAAAGTTTCATCCGGTTTCGGAACAAGTATGCATGGTGAACTCCAATCACTTTTACTGGGCTCCATGAAATCGTTCTCCAGCAAATACTGAATTTCCTTTTTCAAGTATTCCTGTTTGAGAGGGCTCATCCTGTATAGGTGTTGTTTAACAGGTTTGACTCTACAATTTCAACGTCATGAAAAATGTTGTTTGTCCTCGTAGGAATATCCGAAAACAAGTGCTCATATTCGAATAATAACTGTTTAAGTTTATTTCTTTCTTTTTGTTGCAAATATCAATGTTTATGGTCTAGATCTTTCATAATTTCCGAATTCCGAAGATTTGTTGCTCCAAGATCAACGGTGTCCAATTGAATTTCTTCACTTAAATCCTCAGTTTGTGGGACAGGTACAACTAAATTAATTATATGATTTACTTGGCAATCTCTTTCAATATGCTAGTACTCCATTAATTTGTTTAGACCAGAGTACTATTATTATAATATAATTCATTCATTTTCTTCTTTACTTTGTAAGGGCCGTAAAATCTAAATTGAAGAAAATTTTGAAGAATGAGCAAGAGAGAACGAACTCTATTACAGGATTCAAATGCTCTCTCAAGTAAAGTTTTGTGAAACCATAGTTTCACTTTTGACTTGAATTGCTGAGTGCCAAATTCAAGCATAACAAGCTGGAAAATTCCAGACATGAAATTTGAACTTTGATCTGATGGGACAGATTTGGGAAGGCCAAATTGAGTAAAAAGCTTTATAAAAGCTTTTACTATAATATTCCTCAAAGGAATTGCCTCTGGGAATTTTGTTGACGCACACATAATGGTCAACAAATATTGGTTGCCTGCCTTGGTCTTAGATAAGGGACCAACACAATCTACCATAATTCTACTAAATGGTTCGTCAAATGCAGAAATTGGTTGCAGATGAGCCTTGGGTATTTTCTGATTGGGTTCTCCTAACATTTGACAAGTATGACAAGATCTACAAAATTTACAAATATCACTTTTGATTTTTGGCCAATAAAAGTGAGTCAAGATCTTGTTATAAGTTTTATTTATCCCTAAATGACCAGCCAGAGGAGTTTCATGGGCCAAACTAAGTATTTCCGGTCTGTAAGATTTTGGAACTACAATCTGATAGTTCACTGACCATTCGTCATTAGCAGGTACCTCGGGAAGTCTCCATTTTCTCATAAGAATTCCATTTTTAATGAAATAACAGACAGGTACTTCAGTGGCTTCAGTTTCACTAATGGCCCTCTGAAACAAACAGGAGATCTCAGGATCTTTTTCCTGTTCGACGACAAGTGATTGCCGTTTATGACCCTGATTAGAATAAAGACAATGACTATTTAAAAGATGATCACTATTATCAATACCTTTTGATTGATCCAAATTAGAAGTGAAGGTGACCTCATCAAAAGCCTGACCAATGCATGTGTCAGCTAAAGGAATATTTTCCTTATCAAACTCATTCTCAAGAGCTTTCTTTGCCATAGCTCTGGTAACTGCACAAGCTAGGTATAACTCAGGGTATTCTTTTTCAATAGGATCAAGTTTCTGATCCAAAGAAGGCTTGTCAGTTACAAGTGGCTTAACCACAACCTTGTCTCCAGCTAGGTCGTTGCCTAGCAGCAAATGAATGCCCTCAAGGGGTAAGTTAGTCACTATACCAATTGTCACACGTCCTGAAATTAAGTCTGATGACAAATTTACAGAATGGAGAGGAACATTCACAAAGCAGCACCCTACTCCCTGAATGAGAACACTCTCATTAGAACAGGACTTCTCAGAAAATGGCAAAATACCTGATAATAAAAGACTCTGAGAAGCTCCTGTATCCCTTAAAATTTAGTAGGGATAGGATTGGCTGAATCACCCAAGAGTGATATAGAACCCTTCGACATGAATGGTTCAAAATTCTGCATAATAAAATCAGACTGGGGTTTATTAGACCCAACAAATGTATTGCTTTCAATACATGACGGTGACCTTGACCTCTTAGAAATAAGAGCATTTGGGATAGATCTATCTTGATTCTGATGCCTATATTTCAGTTTAAAGCAATCAGAAATGACGTGTCCTTTTTTCTTGCAATAGGTACACGTAGAAATAGACAAGGATTTTGAATCAAGTTTATCAGAAGCTTGATTTTTACAAGTTGTACCAGATTGATTTTTAGGAGGAGTTGTATTGGGCTGGAATACCTTTCTACCAGTAGACTGCTGAGTGAATGATTTGCCTACAACAGGAACTTTATGAGTTAAGGAGTACTTATCAGCAGCAAGAGCAGCATTTTCCAAGGTTTCAATCTCGTGCTCTTTAAGATGATTCTTAATGTTACTAGGGACACAGTTCTTAAGCTCTTCAAGTAACACAAGTTGTTTGATATTTTCATAATCATGTTCAACTTTCTCGGCTACGCACCATCTCTCAAATAACTGCTCTTTTCCTCTAGCAAATTCAACATAAGTCTGTCCAGATTCTTTTTTATAGTTTCTGAATTTTTGCCGATAAGCCTCAGGGACTAACGCATAACCCCTTAATATGTACTCCTTAACCAAATCATAGTCAGAACTCTGTTGTACTGACAGTGATGCATAGATATCTTGGGCCTTTCCAAAAATTACACATTGCAATAATTGAGTCCAATGCTCCTTTGGCCATTTCAAATTTTCAGCAACTTTTTCAAAATAGATAAAACATTTGTCTACTTCTTTTTCTCTAAAAGGGGGCACTAACCTGATATTTCTTGAAATGTCAAAACTTAAATTTGTATGAGAAGTGGAATCGTGCTTGTCACTTGCCAGTTCAAATTCTTTCATTTTAATTTGAAATTCCTTTTCATCCTTCTCTTTCTGCATCTGTACATGCATTTGTTCTTTTTGAAATTCCAATTGCATTTGTTTATCTTTCTCCCTCTCCTGTCTCTCTCTCTCCTCTTTCTCAAATTGTAATTGTTTATCTTTCTCCCTCTCCTGTCTCTCTCTCTCTCCTTTTCTTCAAATTGCAATTGCAATTGCTTTTCTTCAAATTGCAACTGCATTTGGTCTTTCTCTCTCTGAAGCTCGAGCTTCCTTAACTCTAATTCCATTTTGTATTTCATTTTTAATTCCATTACTGTAATGTCAGTGTCAGTCACAGACTTACTGACTGATGCCAAAACACTTTTATCAAAACTATTTTTCCCCACCAAATATTGGATCAAAATATTTTTAATTTCTTGTTTCGTTAAGGAAGATTTTGCTTCAGAAAGATCGTACTTTCTGGCAAGTTCAAGCAACTCATCTTTTTTCAGACTATCCAACTACTCCTGAGTTGGATTAGAAAGAAAAGTTTCCACTTTTGATGACATTGTGAATGAAAGCCTGTTGTTTTCACTAAAGATTTCAAACAAAATGTAAAATAGTTCTTGGGATTTAGAAACTAGGGGAATTTAAATTTCAAAAAACAATTTTCTGAAATATTTAACCAAAATTCATATATCCGAAGGACGAGCGACCAATTTTCTCCTGTTACGTGTAGGCTCGTACAATAATAACAAGAGAAAAGAGTGAAGACAACAAGCTTTGTATATTTTAACAAAATAATTTATTTCCCTAGAAAACAATGTAAAAATTGGAAAATAGGACCTACGGTTTCTGAATATAATCCAAAATTTAATCCTAAGAATGAAAAAATACAAGTCCTATCACTAAATAGTTCTATTAAAATCCAAGTTCGAATCTCGACGACGTTCCAATATGGAAGGCGATGACGTCAGACGTGGTCCTTGTACAAAATAACAATTCCTCAATTGAATCACAGTTTATGTTTCCGAATAATTCCAGAATAAATTTCCACTGAATTTCTTTCTCCCAGAAGTTTATAAAACAGTATACTCGTTTGGTTTTCTAGAGAATAAATTATTAAATTCCAAACACAAATGAATTTCAAAACAATCTGATTTCAACAATAAAATAACCTATCCGGCCTTCTAGGTATCAGGAATACAACTGACTGATGAGCACTCAGAAAGGGTTATATATTCACCCGAATTATCATTCCGTTCTTGCGAGATAGATTACGAGGTCTCATGACACTTGAAATACGCAATAAGAAAAATGCCATTCGTCACGTAAGAAGAACCCCTATCTACTATCACTCTGAAATAAATATAAAAATAAAACATTGTTTATTTAGACTAGACGAAATGACCTTGGCAATAGCCAATCGTTTTCGCGTAGCGATTACACTACCGCGGACCAAGGTAAACTAAAACTATTGCAAATATAATTCGTTTTACGTCTTAGATAAACAGAATTACTGAAAAAGAATTTCGAATCCCTGCCATAATCATTGCAATAAAATGTGATGAAACAAAAATAAAATAAAAAAGAATTTTAAAACTAACACACAAGCAATTTAATTACATATACGTAACACTATTCACGTCCTTGCTCAATGTGTCCGCTTCAAAATATAGTTCTGTAACTTTTTCGGCTATTCACAATCCTCTTTGCAAATTAATAAGTTGCTTCTTTGCCTTTATTGAGCTTCTATTTTCATATATATTGAAATAAATATAAGACATATGAAAGATAGTTTAAATGATGAAAATTTAGCACTACAACAACAGTATGGTTAACTTACTGAACACTGAATGCGCAACCATTTCCTTAATGGCGAGTATATTAAAACGGATGGATGAGGACTATTTAAACAAGTTAAATCATAAGTGTTCCGTAAAATCTGCAGACACTGTAAAGGTAAGCAATAAACTATCGTCTCTCACTAGTCAAGAAGAATTAAGATCATTTACGGACACGCTAAGTAAAGTAAAATGAAGACTATCAGTTCAAGTAAGGATAGAGACAAAAAAATCGAAAACACTAGTTACCAGTACCTCATCAACAACACATTTATACACAACATTCTTTGTAATAATCATGCAGAATCGACGAAAACTAAAGAAAGGAAAATAACAAATTGTTAAGGCTCTATGGTCTTCAAACTACGTAATAGAAAGAAGCGAAACCAACCAGTTTAGTAAATTTTGACAGCAAATTAATTTCCCTAGAATACAAAATGAAAATTCAATAGACACAATATTGCATTTTGAAATCACAGGTTCAAAAGTAAAGTATGCTCCGAATGAATTAAAAAGTTTTTAATTTGCTGATTTACCAATATATTCAAGAATATTGCTACATCGGTACATTCAAGACAAATGTACCGATGTACCAATAATCTTGAATGTGTTGATGTAACAATAGTCTTAATGTATCACAATGAAATAATCAAAAATATCCTTGAATGAATTTCCCAAAGTAGTGTTTTAGTCGAAGCACTTTGTAATTTCAATGATTAATTTAAATGTACAACTCCTATAACTAAATACAATAGTAAATGATCCCACGGACTGAATGTGAAACAGGAATGAAGACTTTGTTTACAAAAAATATATATACTAATTTCACTTGACCTGAGACAATATAATTTCCTAAGGAAACAACAAGGCCATCAACTTAAAGTTTAGAAAACATCTTGTTTGCCACTTTAAATCATGTAGACATTACATGAAAATAGTCAAATAGGCCAAACTTGTACCTTCAGTAACCACCAAAAGTCAACCAGAAAATATAAATTAAATATGCATCACAAAACAAACAAAACATTTACATCTTATACGAACACATTTGTGGATCTTTCTAAGGTCCCATTCACAGTAACATGCACTAAGTTACTTTCAATGGGCATAAACTTCTGTCCCCTCCCCAACATTTATGACAGAGGTGGCCTGTTAAAGGACAGAGAAGAGTTTCGTCGCCGAACGTGATGTAAAGCATACGTTGGAACAAATGTCATAAACAGAAACCAAATTTGATGCACAAATTTCGGGAAAGAAGTGATTGGGACCCTCCAAAGAGTTCGCTTGCTAACCTTCAGGCTTTTATTTCATCCATTGAAATCTCGAATCACTCTTCTAGAGCAATCAAATACTCAAAACGAAGCTTTAATGTCACCAGATGAAGAACTGATATCATAATTAAACTGATAAATTGTCAGTGGTCGTTGTCAAGGACCGAGAAGACTATGTCAAAGAAGCAAGCAGACAGCTTTCTGATGTGAAATTCTACCTGAAATTAATCTGGGACCCAACACTAGAATATTTTGAGACAGCTGACGTGTCATTAATGAAATGTTCCAAGAGGGACATATAAACCATAATACCCTCCGAAAACCCAAGAACATGGAGATTCTATCTCCTGCCATCAATACACAAACCAAGAATCCCAGATCGGCCTGTTGTCTCTAGTGACCGTCACAGAAACGAAACAATTTCGGAATATTTACACTATTTTGTGAGGCCCCCAATTCTTGTTTTACTTGACGTAACATCCCTCTATACGGTAATCTCAAGAAAGGTTTTACTAAATTAGCAGCAAAATAAACTGATGTATTGCCATCAAGAACAACAATACAGCTGGTGACATACTCGCATGTAACGGTGTGCGCCGAAAGTTATTTACTTAAACATAAAAAAAACGTTGAGTTTAATGGCAAGAACTACCTCCAGATAAATAACAACCATTGGGACTATGATGACTCCATCATACGCAAATATCTTAATGGGCCGACTGGGGGGGGGGAGGGTTGACAGTAATGGCGGCTATAGGTGGAAGCTAGTAAAAGTGGCTCTGTAGATTTTGGCGGTTATAAGTGGTTTGTTTTACAGTGAAATGGTTCATATTTGTTGGGATGATATGTGAACATTCAAGGAATGCAGGGTATATAACATTATTGGTGGATCACACTCAATTTTGAAAAAAAATTGGGTTTTTTTCCACTCAAATTCATACATGATGGAGTAGAGAAGGAAGCTTAGTGGGTGCAGTTTTGAGCCTTTCCCTACCTGATTTGTTTGACTCATTTACTTATTTCAGTGTTATTTCCTGTCTATCATTTGCCTTCATTTGTAAGAATTCTTTGGCACATGGTGAGTAATAATCAGTGTCACAAATGAGTAGTGAGAAAAAATTAGTCCAAACAAGATTAGCTACAAGCTTGAGTGGAAAGAAAGACCAAAACAAGCAACAAATGAAAACCAGATTACAGAGTGGCACCCTAATTGAAACATCTGACACAAGTTTGAGTGAATCAAGTTTGAGTACAATTCAGCTGGACTTAGATGAAATAAAGCAAAGCCTCAAAGGGAGCATTTCCAAAGCAGATTGCACGTCTGCTATTGCTGATTTGGTGAAAAAAGATGACCTTATAGAAATTGTCTCAACCATTGTGAGGAAATTGTTAGAGAATGTGAAGGAAGATCTAAGAAAGGAGATAGCTGTAGAAAGTGAAAGGGTAGTAAAGGAGAGGACAGGAGAGTTGATGGATAGGGTGGATTCACTGGAATTCGAAAACCACCAATTGCGAGAAAAATTACAAGAGGCAAAAAATGACTGATAAAATGAGGAGTGACATGAAAGAGTCTGGCAGGAGATCTAAACAAGCAAGTGCAGCCTCAGACCAAATGGAACAATTTTCACGGAAGCTGAATACTAAAGTTTTACGGCTGGAGGAGGAGGAGAATGAAAGTCTGAGAGAGAAAATTCCGAAATTGGTGAAAGAAGTCACAAAGATAAATTAACAGGGACATAGTGGCTGTACATAGGATCCCAGGCCGACAGGGACAGCCAAGGCCAGTGATTGTCAAATTCTGGAGTCTGGATTGTAAACTTCCAATTATCAAGAAGCGGAAAGACTTTAAACAGAGCAAAGGAATTAGACTGGTAGAGGATGTGACGAAGATGAATACTGAACTTATCAATAAATTATCCAGGCATCAGGAGATTGATAGTGCATGGTACTTTAATGGATTTGTGTATGGTAAAACCAGATCAGGAAAAAGGATAAAATTTGACATTTATGATGATATTGATGAGAAAATTAGAGTATAAGTGCCAAATGCAACTCTATGAATTCATGAAATTGGCTAAATAGGTATGTGAACCTTCTTTTGAATACTCCTCTTTCTACTCTAATTTGTTTTAATTAATTTTTATAAGTTACTTCTTTCCTTCACCAGTTTTGTCATTAGTTAATAGATTTGTTACTCGCTCATCAGTTATATCAAATCTCTCCTTAATCAATTCATCCACCAATTCATAAATCATCTTTCACCCATATACACATTTACTTACTCAGTTGTTTATTCATTGTATTCAACACTACTCACCCACGTTCAATACTTCATTTCTCCCATTCTTGCTCAGTCATTCAGTCACTCACTACATTCATATATGCTCTCTTTCATACTTTCTTCCCCTCCCTTCACCCCTTCTCTCATTCATTTTGTAATTTATACTCTTATTAATCTGTGCCTATTGGTTTACCAAACTGTTTTAGCTCCTGGAAATCTGTCAAAGACTATTAAGAGTTATCACAAATGGAGCTGTTTCACTTGTTGTCTATCGTTCACTGTATCAATATTAACTGCAACCAAAATCGACGGCATGTATTGCAACACCATGGATGTTTTTATTATAGATGTTTGTATTTTGTGTGAGTATGTGTGTGAGTGTGGGAGTGAAAGCCATGCATATGATAAATTCAAGGTGATAATTACTTCATACATTCCTGTACAAGAACATGTATACGTAAAATTTCTGCCGTTCTCATGGATAATAACATAAAAATTATATCTATGAATGTTAGAGGCCTGCAAAGTTCAGTCTTTAAACGAAGGGACATTTTCCACTGGGTAAAACAAAAGAATGTATCTATAGTATGTTTGCAAGAAACTCATAGTACAAAGAACGATGAAATATATTGGGCAGCTGAGTGGGGATACAAATGTATATTTAGCCACTGCTCTAGTAATAGTGCTGGGGTTGCAATACTTTTTAGAAATACTTTCGAATTTGTAATTCATAGAGAAAGATGTGACAGTCAAGGAAGGTTTATTATTTTAGATATTACAATTAATGGCAACAGAATAACCCTCGTGAATTTGTATGGTTATAATGATGATAATCCTAGCTTCTTTAGAAAGTTAAAGGAGGAGATTTTATTTCTTGAGAACTCATCAATTATAATGTGCGGAGATTGGAATACTGTTCAGGACTTAGACTTGGATACTTATAATATTGTATATGACAAGCACCAACAGTCTAGAGCAGTGATCCAAGACCTGAAAAACGAATTGGAACTAATTGATCCCTGGCGAAATTCGAATCAAGACTTAAAGATGTATACCTGGAGGCAAAAATCTCCCTTGAAACAAAGTAGATTAGATTACTTTCTCGTATCTGAAGACATTCATATGAATACAGTTGATGCGTGTATCTTACCTGGATATAAGTCTGATCATTCAGCTATTGCTCTGAGTGTGGCTTTCTCAACGTGTTCAAGGGGAAAAGGATGTTGGAAATTTAATGCCCAACTGTTGAAGAACAATGAGTATACTGATTTGGTCAAAAAGTGTATAGCTGACACTGTAAATGAATATTATGTAGGGGGAAATAAAGATGTCTCCCTTTGTGTTTCTCTTTCCTGTAATGATCAAATGTTCTTTGAAATATTGAAAATGAAAATAAGATCGAAAACTATATGTTTTTCTATTAAGAAAACAAAAGAGAAACGGGAAAAATGAAAGAAAATTGAACAGGAAATAATAGAAATTTATGGGGAACTGTCGAATAACATACATGTGGAAACTCTAGAAAATTTAGAGGAAAAAAAAGCAGCATAAGAGGAATCTAGGAAAAAATACATAGAGGGTGTTATCTTAAGATCTAAAGCCAGATGGTATGAATTTGGAGAAAAAAGCACAAAGTACTTTTCAAATCTTGAAAAAAGAAATTATGTCAATAAGACAATAAAGGAAATTATTTTAGATGATGGGACAAATTTATCTGATCAAATAGATATTTTAGAAGCCCAAAACCAGCTTTATATGGAATTGTACAAAAGTAGAATTGTTCAGCTTGATGACGAGGAGACTCAAGAAACTCAAAATAGATTATTTAACCAAAATAGATTTTTTAATCACAATATTAAACTCAGTCAAGAGGAAAGAGAATCGTGCGAGAGTCTGCTTACAATTAATGAATGCGGTTGTCTCTAAAACGGATGGGAAACGGAAAAAGTCCTGGCTCAGATGGATTCACTGTAGAGTTCTATAAATTCTTCTGGAAGTCTCTTGTGGGATTCCTTTGCAGATCAATAAATTACGGATACACTGTAGGAAAACTTTCAGATTTTCAGACTCAAGGAGTCATAACATGTCTACCAAAGGAAGAAAAAGACAGAAGATTTTTCAAAAATTGGAGACCTATATCACTTTTAAATATTGACTATAAGATTGCTTCGGGAGCAATTGCAGCCAGGATCAAAAAGGTTCTTCACTCAATAATCAGTGATACCCAAAAAGGATTTATGAAGGGTAGATTTATTGGAGAAAATACCAGACTACTATACGATATTATGAATCAACTTGAGAATGAAAATAGATGTGGCTTATTATTATTAATAGACTTTAAAAAAGCCTTTGACTCAATTGAATGGACCTTTGTGGAAGAAGCTTTACAATCTTTCAACTTTGGTGATTCTGTTTGTAAGTGGTTTAAGCTGTTTTGTAATGACTCTAAAAGTTGTGTTATAAATAATGGGCATATGTCATCTTTTTTTAGACTTGAAATAGGATGTCGTCAAGGAGATCCCCTTGCACCATACTTGTTTATTATAGGGGTTGAGATTTTAGCTATAAGTTTAAAGCAAAATGTGGATGTACGGGGACTGATCTTTGATGTCAATGAATATAAATTGGGTCAGTATGCCGATGACGCTTTTATTCTTCTTGATGGATCTCAACTTTCTCTTAAAGCAACTATGAATATCTTGCAAGGTTTTTCTCTATTATCTGGACTTAAATGTAACATAACAAAAACAAAAGCCATTTGGATTGGAAACAAGAAATTTTCTAATGAAAGAATATGTCCCGATATGGGCCTAATTTGGTCCTCCTCTAACTTTACACACCTTGGCATAGATTTTTCGCCAGATTTACAACAAATGGTGGAAATTAATTATATGAAGAAACTAACAAAGGCAAAACGAATATTGGCAAGCTGGAGTCAAAGACATCTGTCAGTAGTTAGTAAGGTAATTGTTGTAAAAACCCTTGTTCTGCCCATATTCATACATCTTTTCTCAGCACTTCCAAATCCATCAGCAAAAGTTGAAGCAGAACTAAATCGTACATTATTTAAATTTGTATGGGGTAGAAAAGTAGAGAGAATTAAACGTGATATACTAGTAGCCCCAGAGAACGAGGGAGGACTCAATATGATACATATATTCTCATTTATTAGGTATATTAAGATAAGATGGGTAAAAAGATTGCTGGAAAATGAAAATGGAGCTTGGCAGAACTTAGGCAATACAACTATACTCAGAAATAAAAAGGATATTTGGAATTTAGGGAGAAGGAAATTAGAAGAACATCGTAAGCTCATTAAAAACAATTTTTGGAGAGATGTCATTTTGGCAGTATCTTATTGGAAAGAGGAACCGCAAAGTGCAAATGACTTTTTATCCATGAGTATTTTAAATTTTGTCCCCCCTAGAATGTTCTATCAATACAAATCCTGGACAGAAGCCGGTTTTGAAATTTTGAATGATCTAGTAGATGATCATGGTAATTTAATACCTTTTGAAATCATAAAACAAAACACTAGAAGCGATGACTTCTTGAAATCCTTCTCCTTAATATCCAAAATTCCAAAAGCATGGAAAGAAGCCATAAAAAACCATTTAGCACATAATAATTTTGATAAGCAGGAGGATAAAATAATGGACCTGCAAAAACATAATTCACTCAAGTTTGTTTACAAAGATCTTTTAGAAAAGGCTAAACGGCAACATACTACTAAGCCAGAATCTTGGATGCAAGTACTAAATAAAAATATAAGTAGTGAGGAGTGGTCTGAGATTTATAGCCGGGCGAAATGTTGTACCAAGGATACCAAGTTGATCTCTTTTAACTTTAAATTAATCCACAGAATAATTGCTACTAATGATTTTTTGAAAAGAATTAACATATTGGACGACAACAAATGTACGTTCTGTAAGAGAGAGAGAATGAAAGTATTGAACATCTCTTCTGTGATTGCAATATTACTTCACAGTTCTGGTACAGTTTTATTGAACATTTTGCACCATCTTGCCCAAATATTGTACATTTGTCCAAAAAAAAAAACCACTTTTAGGAAGTGAACAACTGGAGAGTTTGTGTAATTTCTTGCTTATTTTGGCAAAATATTTTATTTATACTTGCAGATTCAATATGCAAAATCCTTCCATTTATGCTTTTAAGCAGAGAGTTGTAATGTATAAGAACATTGAAAAATAAGCTGCTAAGGTAAATAAAAAAGAGGACCAATTTCTTCAAAAATGGACCTCAACAAATGAATAGGTAACTTGCATCTGGTTGGATGGTAAACAGGAACAAAACACTATTTTCAAAAGTCTATGTCACCTACATGTATTCGTCTATTTAGATTGAGTATCTAAAGAGTTTGTGTGCCATATGCATGTGTGCATGAGTGTGTGTGTGTTGTCTTTTTTTATAGATTATATTTATTATCCCTAGTTTATCTGGAAACAAGGAATGTTTGATTGTAAGGTAACCCTGGGATGGTTCCCCGACCCAATGGTCAACCTATTACGGGGATAATAAAAAAATAAAAATAAAAAATAATGGGCCGATTGGAGTGTGTGTGTGTGTGTGTGTGTGTGTGTGTGTGATTTGGATTTTTTATCCTGACACCAGGCCGACCAGTCCTAATACCAACCTCTTTGATGCTGCGCGCCAAGCGAGGGAGCTGCTAGTACCATTTTTATAAGTCTTTGGTATGACTCGGCCAGGGTTCGAAGCTGCGACCTCCCGCATCCGAGGCAGACGCTCTAACCTCTAGGCCACCGGAGCGGTCGGGCCGATTAGAAAGCCAGCTTCTGGTTTATGTGAGCCATAAACCATTCCAATGGGTACATTTCATCGATGACGTGGAAATGAAATGGAAAGATGGGATGGAAAAGTTAGATGAATCCATCATGCAGATCAATACTTTCCATACTTTGATTCGATCAAATTCACTGCCGAAATTTTGAGCACAGATAAAATGTTACTGACAAGAAAACCAGCATTGTATGTAAAACACACCATACAAAAGTTTATTCTATACCGACTGACAAATATTATTACCATCTTCAATCTACTTGCCACCCAAGGCACTGCATTCAAAATATCCCCCTACAGTCAAGCACTTAGAATCAGCTGGGTAGGTTCTAATGATGTAACTTTCCCCAAGAGGCTCATAGAGCTAAGCCAACATCTGCCAAAGAGTGGCTACAAAGAGATTATAGTGGAAGCAATACCTAATGCTCAGCAAACAAACCAAGCTGACCTTCTAATATACAAGGGAAAATAAAACTTGGAAAGACCGCCCTTTACCCTCACGCTCCACCCAGAGAACTTACAAAATAGGTCGCATCATATACAAACATTAACCAACTATTGAATTGTTTTAATTGTTTAAACTGATCTTTCCATATAAACCAGTTGTGGCATTTCGCTGTCATCGAAATGTGAGAGAGATGCTAGTCAGTGCAAATTTAAATAGATGGGAGACTGAAGCCATGAAGAAACAAAAGATCCAAGACGTGCCAACACATGAAGGAAACAAAAATATTTTCCAGCACAGTAATAGGTGAAAAGCTTAATATTTGGGATGAAATATAGTTAGAATTTTACCATCTTTACGTACGTGATTCTAACCTCCTTGCTGGCTAAAGGGTTGCGTAAAGTTTAGGACAGTCGGCTGATGGGTGTGATGCCAACAGCAGAGGGCCTGCTATGAGCTTATTCAGTAATTAGACGTTTGAGTCGGCTAGTCGCTTCAAAAGGAATTAAGCTCTTTGTGTGGCTAAGAAGGCCAGATTTCTGCGCTCACAGTTACATGTGAAAAAATTTGTGCCAGGCACCCCGGACCATCAAACACGACATACCAGCCAATCGGAATTGGATGAATTTTAAAAAATCCATCAGTAGGAGGAGCTAATGTTTCAGACAGACAAGGTGGACAATGAAATATCTAGCCATACCTGTGTACAATTAATCAGCGGTTTCGTGACGATTGGAAGGAGCGGAGGATTGTTTTAGTGAATGATCACTATTATCTTAGATATATGAAGGCTGAAGGTGATTATGAAAGAATCAAACATTTGTTTTTAATGGGATGATTGTTTCTAGAAATGATTAGCCTGCACGAGATCCAGTCTTTGTGTATTTTAGGGGGTAAATAAAATTTCCCGGGGGGTGGGTGGGGGTGGCAAATGGTAGGTTGTAAGTTTGTATTTTGTCGTATTTTGTCATCAATGTGACCTGCGGTATGCATGTCTTTAAATGTTGGACACAGATTCAGCGTGTTCAGCTGTTGGGTCATGCCTGATATTTTGTATAAAATGTCTCGTCCTCCAGCATTATCACCAAGCTTTTTCTTGAGTCTAATCCTCGATGCAAAACTCCCAAACTCTTCTTTCAATTCCACTACATTGTACATTTCCGGCCTTGGGCAATAGCTGAGGCCCTTGGAGAGGAGGCTTAGGTCCGAGTCCGACAACTTAACCCATGTCAGGTTTACAACAGTGTTTATATTATATATATATATATATATATATATATATATATATATATATGTATATATATATATATATATATATATATATATATATATATATATATATATATATATATATATATATATGCCGCTGTCGACGCACGATGAAGCGATGAATGATGATCATTGCTATCTTTTATAGCTCTCTGCAGTAGTGACAACAAACTATTTTCCAATGTTTCCAGTAAATTTTAATCCATTAAACATAATACTGTTGTCGCCATGATAAATTATTTTACCCGTTTTCAAATGGTAAACCAAAATAAGCAAACGTGGAATGTATCAATCATAGAGTTATCATTATAGTATCTTCGAAACAATCCGAAGTAACACCGCTGTGTGGAAAATATATCACATTCAATCTTCCTAATCAACTATTAATCGTATTT
>JAECUM010033990.1:0-15608 GCA_016617855.1 Megalonaias nervosa
AAGGAACACACAAGTTTTTTAGTGGCATCAACTGAAAGATACTTGCGAATGGAGCTGATTCGTCTCAGCTCAAGATATGCAGCCTTGCATATATTCATGACATGTTGGTGCAACGAGAGAGTACTGTCGAGAGTGACACCGAGGTTTCGTACTGACTGTGTGAATTTAATGTTGGTGTTGCTGATATTTATTATCTGAGGTAAAGGATGTGAATGAGAAAGTCTTTGTGTTGTAATCAGGATGGCTTCAGTTTTATCATCATTCATCTGCAGCTTGTTACATGTCATCCATGATTTCACATCGGAAATGCACCTCTCTACGCCTTGGATGGTAGCTTCAACTTCAGCTGGATGGCTAGATTTGTATATTTTGGTGTCATCAGCATACAGTTGGTGAGACACTGGATGATGATCTATGACACTTGAGAGTGGCTGAGTGTATAGAATGAAGAGAACAGGTCCAAGAACAGACCCCTGTGGAACACCACAGCATAGATCAACTGGACTGGAGTGTTTTCCATTTGCGGACACAATTTGTGTCCTGTTGACCAAGTAGGAGGCCGTATCATGAATGCCAAATACATACTGGAGACGGTGAAGTAATATATCATTGTCTATAGTGTCAAATGCTGCAGACAAGTCAAGGAGAGTGAGGACTATAATCTTTCCGCCATCCAAAGCAGAGAGAAGGTCATTGACTACTTTCAGAAGAGTAGTTTCAGTACTGTGGCAAGGGCGATATGCAGACTGTACATTGCTACAAAGACTGTTTGAATTCAGATGAGATACAAGTTGGGATAGAACAACTTTTCTAAGATTTTTGACATGAATGGGAGATTAGAAACTGGGCGGTAGTTCTTTAAATCATTATGGTCGAGTGTTGGTTTCTTCAGCAGAGGCTTTACAATGGCAGTTTTGTAAAATGATGGGAATTCCCCAGATGAGAGAAAGGTATAAATAACATCAGTTAGTGAAGGCAATATTGGATCCAGGCACTCTAGCAGCAGTGACGTCGGAATCGGATCCAGTTCATATGACTTTGGTGCACTCTTCATCACGATTGTACGTACTAAATCCATAGAGACAGGTTCAAATGCTGCTAACAGTTGCCGCTGAAATTCTGTATCGCAACTGTATGGTGACGACGAGTCAACTGAAATTGTATTGTCAAGTTTATCTCTGATGGTTTGTACTTTGTCACGGAAGAGATTTGCAAACAGGTCCGGAAGGTCGACTAGAGAGACGGTAGCTGGAAGTGGTGTACATTTGTTCCTTGACATTAGCTTGTTAGTAATCTCAAATAGCTCTTTGCAGCTGGAACTTTCCGTGATCTTAGCATTGTAGTGGGCTGATTTCGCTGCATGGACTATGTTTGTGACATTCTTCTTAGCGGCATCATAGATCTGCTTATGAATAGTGAGTCTGGTGGAAAGCCAAAGCCTCTCAGCCTTACGGCGGTCTCTTCTAGCAGTGCGAAGCTGGTCCCTAACACTGCTATACCACGAAGCACACTTCTGAATTGCTACTCTGCACTTGGTTGCTGAGGCATGTTTGTCGAGTAATGAACGCAGGCAGTTATCAAGTTGTTCTGCTGTAGTAGGTAAGCTAGTTGTTAGGTTTGCTTGGATGTCATGCATTAGTTTGGTTCTGTTTATCATACGGAGCTTTTTCTTAGTAGCGAATAAAGGTGGAGGGTTGGGGACTGATACGTCAAGATGGCATATAATGCAGAGGTGATCTGATGTAAGTTCGTGGGACACCAGGGAGGACTGAAGAATATTATCATCAGGTCTGTAAAGAATCCAGTCTAAAATGTGACCATGTTTATGGATGGGTTGGCTAACTGACTGTTTGAGGTTGAAAACCTGAATGGAATCTAGGAGTTTCGATGAGCATGGGTTTCCAGGACAGTCAAAGTGAAAGTTGAAATCTCCAAGAATAATCAGGTTGCCACCTATCGAATTTCCATACTCCAGGAGATTCTGAAACTGTTCCAAAAAGAGAGATTCTGTCAGCTTGCTTTTTCTACTAGGAGGAGGGCGGTAGAGGCAGAAAAAATGGACTGACCTTTGTTCTAGTGTGAGTGTAGTTTGGACTAGTTCAAACGATGTGCGGTCGAAATTGAAAGTTGTTGTGAAGTTAAGACGGTTGATAATGGAGTTCTTTGCGATGACAGCAATTCCACCTCCGCGAGAGTAGCGGGGAAACGACTTGATATACTGTGATATATTTAATGTTATTTTTTTTTCTTAAACATGCCATAATGTTCTAAAAAATCGATTATTATTACTTAAATATGAAAATGTCCGAAGGCCTCTCTCTCTCTCTCTCTTGACCATAGTAGCAAGATACGGGCTAAAATCTATGAATTGACGAACGTAGAGGATTTTATTTTGTGTCATCCCACGATAACTCTGGACTTATGAATGATGGTAAAAGTTAGGTGAAACGATCAAAGGATGAGAGAGAGAGAGAGAGAGAGAGAGAGAGAGAGAGAGAGAGAGAGAGAGAGAGAGTTTATGGTCGATTGTACTGTTGCTAAAGCAGTATAATGGCTTAGATCAACTGTAAATATATTAAAATATTTTAATTACCTCTTGTTGGTTCGTCAGTTGGCTTAGTTTCTATTCCACATTAATTTCCATGCGCCGGTATGTGAAAGGCGTAGCTATCCAAGTGTTGCTAGTGCTCTACTTTTATCATTAAAACCATCTTTCATGTTTAAATCATAAGTGTGAGTTATATTGATTTAGTCAATGTGGAGAAAAATAGAAACCAAGAAAAGAAAACAATCAACTTATCAATATGCAGAGGTGATTGCAAATAGCCACTAAAGGCATAGAGCTACATTTTGTGGCGGACACACTCGGGGATGTGAGGAGTTCATTCACTAGGTCAATACACGTCTGCCAGTAGTAAATCTGAACTCCGTTCAAAGGGCAAACGTATGTATTTGTATGTGATATAAATAAAATATTTATGTACAGTATGTACGCTGTATCAATGATATACCAATCGTTGTATAAATTTTTCATTAAAAGGAAACTCAGCAAGCTTCGTTTCCTTGTAATGAAAAATGTATACATCTCGTGGTATATCATTGATACAGCGGACATACTATGCATATATATATATATATATATATATATATATATATATATATATATATATATATATATATATATATATATATAAGTTCATACTTAAATGTAGTTTACGCGTTGAGAATGAATGACATATTCGCACTTCATAACGCCAATATAAGTCAGATTTGTGTTATACTGCTCTGCACGTTCACTGATTTATAACTTGATCTGGGTTTATATTTGTAGGTGTGACCTATATACTTTTCTAGTTTGAATTTCTTGACGTATATAACCGTAGATATTTGAAACAAACCAATTGTATAGCACTTATTTCCAACAACCAATTGTACATAACTTAACTTGATGTCAGAATATTTCGTAGAGTAAAGTTTTTCTAATGTATCATAATTTATTGTCATAATTCATGAAAGTAAAGGAATCAATTAGTGATGTTTGGTTGCGATTATGATTATCAAAGAACGAGAATCAGTTAATGATGTTGGGTTGCAGGGATGACTATCAAAGTACTATTATCAATTAGTCAAGTTCGGTATGATTATATATTGACTACGAAACTTCATCAAGTTGAAGCAGCAGTCCGAAGATTGATATTATTGTTGAGCGTAAGTATTGACTGCGTAGAGGGAGACAAACAGACATACAAACAGACAGACAGAGAGGGAGAGAGAGGTATTAAGATTCCTTCACACCACAATATGAATAAAAATGTAATGAAAATATTATACAGATCAGAGTACTGCATACATTCATGCATAAACTTCATCGAAAATGTGCATATATCTAATGCATTAAAATTTACAGATTCACAGCTGTCATTTTAATCTGTCCATTAAAAAAATAATAATGTCCAGACAAAAGCTGATGGACAAAGATCTTTGGTGTATATGAAATCGTTAACCAAGGACATCTATCATTCAGTTAGAATGTTATAATTGGACAAATAAGTTGTATATATCATAATTTGTAACCAAGAACACTTGTAATTAAGTTAGAATTATTTTGAAAAGGCAAAGAATATTCTCATATTGGATTCTTTTTCCTTCATATCTAATATCAAGGGGATTAACTCCTCCAGGTAAGTACTATTTTTGAGTAATAGCAAGGTAAGCAGTGTGACCTCACATTATTTTATTTTCTTCAAATATCCCGTTTTGTCCGACACCGCGAGAATTTATTTCCAAGAGCAGTTATGAGATAAAATAGACACATAGATAGATAGTGCTATGTATGTCGAAATTTTTTGTAACTTTTGCTACATTACTGTATCTATATTGTGTGTTACTTTTGTTCATGACTGTAAATTGTAGTGATCATTCATAAATAAGATATTACATAGCTAATTTTTGTGTACGAGTATATATTCTATCTTACGAAATAAATAGCGCCTGTCGATTTCATATGATCTAGAAATGGGAGTTTATGATCATTAATAATTATATGAAAATAATAATCTGTTTGCTAGGTTTGGGTAATTTTTCGGATGGGTTGGTCGTGTTGTTTCGTTTACGTCCTCTGGATATTGTGAAATACGATATAAAGAGTAGTAGACAATTACGTTTCATGTCAGTGTGCTTGCATTTCAAAATATAATCCTGAACAATTATTTTCATTCCTTTTTCGTATGTTATTGTTTTTAACCTTAGCTTGCAGAGATGTTGAATGTTGTGTTTGGATATAATTTGAGACAAAACAGTTATTTGGACACTTCATTGGAACTAGAACCTGCTCGTTTACTCTGGACTAAAAATACTATAACGGAACTGTACTGAAGTCATTAAAAGAGATTTTCTTAATATATCATATTAAAACACCAAGACTTGGAATTCTTTCAGAACCCTAGATTCTTTTGGACTTTGTGTAGAACGTTTAAGAAATATTTAGGATTTAATTTATAACACTTTAAATTCCTCTTAAATATTAACTTTTTTTAACTTAAAGAAATTAAATATTTGTTAAGTTTTAAAAATTTTATTTGTTTTCCTTCTTTCTTTTTACTTAGTTTATGATCATAGAGTCGTAACAGATAGATAGATGAATAGCTTAAGGACACTGTAATTACGTATTGTGCTATTGTATGTCCGCAAAACATCTCCTGAATATTAAGTTCCTTTATTAAACGAGGTGGTTATATATGAGATAAGAACAGTAGCTAATCCAAATTTAAGAAACGTGTTGCATCACATAATTAGGTATATTCCTATGTGCATTGGATAAGCGGTGTAATAGACTGCAATTGACTAAAAATAATTAAATAGGCGGTGTAGAAAATCGATGATAAATTGTCAATAATTGTTACATTGTCAATAATACACAGGAGGGTTGACGGAACACCTAATCAAGTATGACTTTATGCCGATGGAATAGTTATCAGGGTCTGTCATTTTCTCCACTTCCTAGCGCTTGATGAATGTTCATCATAGCGGCAGAGTGAGGTAAGGGCTATAAATTCACCACAAACAGCAGAATATGTACCAATATTATCGATGTATACTTACGTCTCTACCATAACTGTATCATATTCGTAGTCCAAACGACATTATCAGTCTATACTTATCTCTCTACCATGCCTATGTGATATGCATGTTACACCCGGCATTATCACAGTATACTTCAGTCTCTATCATGACTGATATGTATGGTACATCCGATATTATCAGTGTATTTCTTACATTTCTACCATGTCTATGCGATATGCATTGCACACCGACATTTATCAGTGTAGTTTTCTACCATGTCTGTGCGATATGCACTGTACACCGATATTATCAGTGAATAATTAAATCTCTTCCATGTCTATGTGATATGCATGGTATACATACATTATCAGTGCATTCTTAAATCTCCACCAAATGTATGAGATCTGCATTGTACATCGACATTATCAGTGTATTCTTCAATCTCTGCCATGCCGATGTGATATGCATGTTACACCTGATATTAATCAGTGTATACTTTAGTCTCTACCATGACTATGTGATATCCGCGCTTATTGTCGGACTGATAGGAAATTCTTTTACAAGTGAAAAGTATGATACGTGCAGATCACCGCAGTACTGTTATATTAGACATTGTAAATACAAATGATCAAGTTTTTCTTAATAAACTATGATGCTAGTCTCTCTCTCTCTCTCTCTCTCTCTCTCTCTCTCTCTCTCTCTCTCTCTCTCTCTCTCTGTTCTATCTTTGTCTTCCAACCAGAACCGTTCTGATAAACAGATATGTCTGCCTAAGGTCATGACGATTTTTAAACATATGCTCATAAACACTGTCTCTATATCATGTTGATAAATTAGAGCATCTTGAAGGGGGGGGGGGGTAAATTTCGACATACCTTTTTATGACTTTAAAATTACTTCATTTAGACAAGAAAGAACTTACGTTCTGATTTATGATGGATGGTAGCAGGATAGGATTTGGTTTTCTGACTCCTTTCTTATCTCTTGAGAATATTCCATGTTAAAAGTGTTGGGGGTTTAAATAAATGTCTTTTCCTTGTTCGATAAGGAATTTTACGGATTCGATAGGGAAATCAGTCTGTCAAATGTATTTATAGTGCGATTCGTCTCTTAGATGTATGGACGGAGCAATTAATTTTTCAAATGTTATTTTCCAGAACGCTGAATCTATTACGATTATATGGTCTTAAAATAAGTAATAGAAACGACTGGTAACAAATATGCTTTGTCAAATTCAACATATAAATCATTTCCAAATGACACAAAGTTATAATGTAAAAATAACTTCCGATATTGCGAATTAAATCCCAGGTAATCCTAGAATTACTAACACAAGTGTAATGAATAAAAATCGGAATAATCTTTAGTGGTATTTCAAATAATGTCCAGCTCTGAAGGGGTTGATGTTCCTGTAGTTGCCGACAGTCTCCAATATACTAATCTACCAACGCATGAATTGTACTGATAAACTGACAGCCTTTTATTGAATTACAACAGTATGATACAATGTTTCCTTCTTTGATTTAACTACATTTCCAAATCTCTATGTCCAAGAATATTATTTCTGAGCACTTTGCATTTCCGGAGCAGAACAACTTGAATTAAGTAACTTGACTCAAATCAAATCTACTGAACAACTGATTCTTCTCAGATCTTATCGCACTCATGGCTGATTTTCCAGTAAACAAGATTTCTATAAATTGAAAACAAAGACGTAAAAGAAAACCCGGATGAGGGACAAGTTTTCGTTTTTCTAAAATAATTAGATCTGTTAAATAAAGCATGTAGACAATATCTAGCTGTGTGAAGACATTCAAATGTCCTTGACTCGTGTAAAGAAAATATTCATAATAATTATCCAATGTCATTTACAAAACAGTCACTGATCTTGCACAGTGTCAGCTATTACCTAACAAATCATGCAAATGAAATATATATATATATATATATATATATATATATATATATATATATGCATATATATATATATATATATATATGCATATATATATATATATTACATCTATCAAATATATTTATAAAGAGACACATGTATCAAATGCATTTACAGAGACTCCCGTTTGTCAAATGTATTTACAGAGAGACACATCTATTAAATGTATTCACAGAGACTCCCGTTTGTCAATAATATTTGCAGAAAGATCCACCGATCAAATGTATTTACAGATATAACCATCTGTCAAAAAAAGCATCTAAAGAGAGAACGATAGTAGTATAGTGGGGTACCGTAGCGTCAATGGGAATTAGCATTACAGACCCCCACTGGGCCAGTATAGCGTCAAGAAAGTAGGTCAACACCCTGGGCCTGTATAGCGTCAATGGAAAAATGAGGTAGAGGGACTAGAACACCCTGGGCCTGTATAGCGTCAATGGAAAATGGAGTAGAGGGACTAGAACACCCTGGGCCTGTATAGCGTCAATGGAAATTTTTGTAGAGCGGTGACTAGGAGACTGGGGGTTTGTAGAGCGATAAGCGACAGGTGGCATGTTTCTTTTTTTAGTAGAGGAAGGGTTTTATATATATATATATATATATCGTTTAGGGGGAGACCAAATGAAAATTAAGATCTTTTCGAGGTATTGGAAGTGGCCCTGAAAAGGGCCGTTGTTTGATATGTGATGTTAACACTATTCTGTTAACATACAGGACATCGCATAGGTCTTCTTATCTTCCTCAAATTTCTCAAAGTTTGTCTTAAGCTGTGTCTCACTTCTGGTCCGTAGATGAGAGTCCGCTTAAGACAGCCTTGTCTTTCCACATAACATCTTCTTTTCCAAAGAGTGGCACCGGTGATCCGGATGACAGTCCATTTTGTTTTCACATACATGGGTAAGTCTGTACGGAACAGCATTGAGGATACCAAAGTAGAGGATTCTACGTCGATCAACATCTTCTCTGTGACGAGAACAGGTGAAGGGAATGAAGTGAACCGCGTTTATTTATAGTGGAAGACCGGATCGAAACGGATTGAAAGGGTTCACCAATCCCAACACGCGTTACAAAATTCAGTCACTTCGCGGAGTCTGTCTTCCAATCCGAAGAGAGCTACCTGTGACGTCACATTTCCTATATAGGCACACTAGCGTCTGTGCGCAGTGAATCGATGCGGTAGTGTTTTGTGAAACATGACGGAACCTAAGAAGACAATGAATTGGGGTGCACCGGCTGTGGAGACGAGAAGTAATGGTACAGCAGCAGCTACCAAAGTGAACACAGTGCTACTTCCCGAAGAGGTTGATTTCAACTGGGATTTAGTGGATTTTTTATCTTCTTCCCAAGAATTTGTTCCGGTACCAGTACCTTCGCCACTTTCTCCTTCATTACCACGTGTCGACGATTTTAAACAAAGACAGAGAGAAGAATTGGAGAAATTTTTACAGCAGCAGAAAGAAGCAGAGCAAGCATTTCTTCTTGAACAGAAACAGCGAGAAGAAGAAGAAGAGGCAAGAAGGAAACAACAGGAAGAAGAAGAAGCAGTAGAGAAGAAACAAAGTCTAGGAGAGAAGGAGAACAGCGAAAGTCAAACGGTCACGGTACTCTTGGACATTTTGGCCGAGTTAAGAAGTCTGAAACAAATGTATCAGACTTCTTTATTACGACCCAAGAGAAAAAGACCTTCCCGAGCCAAACAACCTAACCCTGTGACTACACCACAGATACCACCCCTAGTGATATCTACTAAATCATTGACAGGAGCAAGTCCACAAGTAGGCCTTGGCCGTGGCAAAGGCTTAAGACAGTTAAAGCGAATTGATTCTCGTTCCTGAGTTTGTTCTAAGGAAAAAACAAACACTCAACAGTCCTTTTCAGGGCTACCCAATACTCTCGAAAAGAGTGACTATTCATTTTGCCAAAATCAATTAAAACTCAAAATCCCTTCTTTAACCCTATGATGTACGTGTTGTGAGTGTATGAGTGTAGGTCCTTATTATTTCTAAATAATGAAAACCAAGAGACACTTACGTTTTTTTCAGTTTGGTCTATTCTGTTACAAATTTTTTACAATTCAATATCACAACATAACACAACACAACACTTTTAAAAAAGTTCATAGATTTCTTCTGTGTCTTTTTTCTTTCACTCTCTCTGTTTTTTCAATTTCTTCACTTTTACACTTTTTTCCTCTTCTTCGTCTTCTTCTTCCTCACATTTTTCTCGTCTTCTTTTCTTTTCTGTCTTCTCTTTCTGAACGTGTCTGGGTTCTTCTTTTGTCAAGGCTACCTCTGTTTCTTCTTCCTCCTTCTCCTGCTCCTGTTGTTTCTTAGGGCACTCTGAAGACCAATGTCCTTTCTCTTGACAATGATAACAGGTATCTTGACTTTTGTTTCTTTTGACACTGGCCTTGCTTCTTTGACGGTCTGGACATTCTGTAGCCCAATGCCCTTTCTTTTGACAGATATAGCAAGTATCTTGACTTTTATCTCGAAAGGAAGGAGAGTAGTCCGTCGGCTTGTCTGAAGAAAACTTTCTTATCACACCTCGCAATGCTCTAATCAGAAGTTCGATCTGTGTGGGTTCTTCCATTGTGCTGGTCGGCTTGAGAGCGAAATGAATACTGAGAGGGGAGTCACTAGCCCTTTATATATGCCCTGGTCTGACATAGATATATAGGGGTTCATGGTGTTTCACAGGTAGTCATTTGACTTTTTGCCGTCAAGATGAAACGATCGCATCATTTCGAAAAGAAAGAAGAAGAAGAAAGTAAGAGGCAGAAACGTGATTTATCGCCTCGCACAGTAGCTGAAGTCTTGGCACAAATTCATGCCAGCGATTTTGAAGATGAGATGAGTGAACCAGAATCGAAGCCTAAAGAGTCTACACCAAATCAAAGTCCATTACCATCCGTAAACCCTGAAAAGTACTACCATATTCGGGAGACGGACAAACGCTCTTCCAGAAAATTTAGAACCACGGCCTACACGTACGCAGTGAAATTTAAAGATTTCAAGTCTGACGTACCCTTGGAAAAAGCAGAAGGGTTCATCACCGATGTGTGGGATTCTTTGTTAACCACACTAAAACGGCAATGTCGAGCCAAAGAAGACGATCGCTTGAGACTTTCTATTCATCACGACAATTTGAAGTCTCCCGTTTGGATCGAGTTTAGCAGTCCAACAGAATTGACACCTTCCAAAATCATGGACAAGATTCAACACGTACAACAATCCAACGACAAATTTCACATCACGGACGGAAAAGCGACACTGTACATGACCCACGTGTCTCTTCCCCAAGGGACAGGTAAAAAAAAGTTGATGTTGGTAGACAACTTGCGTAACCTCAAGCGTAGTCTCGTCCAAATTAACAATCCAAAAGACAAGATGTGTTTAGCCCGTGCCATCGTGGTGGGACAAACGTATGCCAACAAGAACGATACGGTAGAATGGAAAAGAGCCTGGAAAACTATTCAACAATCGGACCGAGCCAAACAACGAAAAGAAGCAGAACTCCTGTTACAGCAAGCGGGGTTAGCTAAAGACACACCCTGTGGCATTCCTGAAATGCAAAAGTTGCAAGACGTCTTGGCTCCACGTTACACCTTGAAAGTTCACCCTCAAGAAGTGCGCGGACCTCTGTTGTTTCGAGGTCAAGATTTTAAAGACGGAAAATACATTCACGTCTATCATCACGATGAACATTTTGATGCCATTACCAGTATCACTGCATTCCTGTCATACAGTTATTACTGTGAGAAATGTGACTATGGCTATAACAATCGAGAGCAACACAAGCATTGTGGATCGAAATGCTCAGGATGTTTAGCTTCTACACCCTGTCTGGACGAAGGACAAGAACGAGTGCATTGCTCTGTTTGTCAGCGCACGTTTGTCAGTCCTGCCTGTTACCAACAACACCTAAAGACGCAAGGTTCACAGCAGAAATGTGCTTGTCAGCTCTTGAGATTGTGCCCTACTTGTGGACAAGGCATACGTACCAACAATGCCAAGGCGCACGTCTGTTCAGGAAAGAAGCGATGTCACATTTGTCGCCAAACCGTGGACTTGGAACACCAATGCTACATTCAAAAATACCATTCCAAACATGAAGAAGAAGAAGAGAATGACCAGAAGAAGAAAGGGAATTTCATCTTTTTCGATTTCGAATGCATGCAAGAGACTGGCATTCACATTCCTAATTTCTGCGTGGCTCACCGAGCGTGCGAGAAGTGCATCCAAGAGCCTATCTTGACTCATTGCCCTTACTGCAGCAAGATTCCTGGAGGACGTGAAAAAATCTTTCGGGGATCGAACACACTGGCCGATTTTGCCCAATGGATCTTAAACCCTATCGACGAGACGTGGAGCCAAGAAGATATCGAACGTTACGGAGATTGTCATCGCCATGCCACGGTGATGGCTCACAATTTCTCGGGATACGATGGACAATTTCTGTTGAGATACTATACGGAACAAAGTACCGAACGTCCGAAAGTAACTTTGAACGGAGCCAAAATCATTTCCATGCAAGTGGGACAAGTACAGTTTAAAGATTCAATGAGTTACTTGGCTATGCCTTTGAGCCGCATGCCTAAAACGTTTGGCATGACAGAAATGGCCAAAGGCTATTTTCCACACTTTTTCAATACCGAAGCCAATCAACACGCCGTTCTACCCCATTTGCCTGAGGCTCACTACTACGACCCCGACAACATGCGTACCGAACAACGAGAAGCTTTCTACGCATGGTACCAGACTCACGCTTCGGACCCTTTTGACTTTCAAGAAGAAATGTTAAAATATTGTCGTTCCGACGTAGACATTTTACGTCGCTGCTGTGGAAATTTCGAGAACTGTTCATGGAACACGGAGGGATCGATCCTTTGAAAGAAGCTTGCACTATTGCCAAAGCGTGTTCCTTAGTGTATCGTCAACGATTCATGCCCGAAAACACCCTAGCTGTCATCAGTCCTCAAACGACTAATTTTGTCAAACGTCAATACTCGGTCAAAGCCCTACGCTGGTTACATTACTTGTGTGAGAAGGAAGACAAATGGATCCAACACGCTCGCAACGGAGGAGGCGAAAAGACCATCGGAAGGTATTCAGTAGACGGCTGGGACTTAGAAAACCCCAAGATCGTGTACGAGTTTAACGGGTGCTTATTTCACGGATGTCCCATCTGCTACCCTCAACGTGACACTAAAAACCAGTTTTTACAACGGACCATGGAAGACTTGTACCAGGCCACTTGTCAGCGACGCTTGAAGTTAGAAGAGCAAGGATACCAAGTAGTGGAAATGTGGGAACACGAGTACGATCAGCGATTGAAAACCGATCCCGAGTTTAAGCGCATCGTGGAAAGTTACAAGCTGGTGGACCCTCTGAACCCGCGGGACAGTTTGTACGGAGGGCGGACGAATGCCACCTGTTTGCTGTACCAAGTCGACGAGGAGAAAGGAGAAGAAATCAAATACTTGGACGTGTGTTCTCTGTATCCGTACGTGTGCAAATATTGTCACTTTCCCGCAGGGCACCCACAATTGCTGACGGAACACATCGACGTGGACAATATTCGACAATACGAAGGATTGATCAAGTGTAAAGTCTTGCCTCCCACGAACTTGTACCATCCCGTTTTACCACATCATTGCCAAGGAAAACTGATGTTTCCCTTGTGTCGTACTTGTGCTGAAACGTGCAACCAAGACCACCCTTGTCAGCACACTCAGGAAGAACGAGCCTTGACGGGAACGTGGGTCAGCGTGGAATTGTTTAAAGCTCTGGACTTGGGATACCAACTGTTAGAAGTGTACGAAATTTACCACTTTCCCAAGACAGAAAAATACCACAAGGGCGACGATTCTCAAAAAGGCATTTTTGCAGACTACGTGAATGCCTTTTTGAAACTGAAACAAGAAGCTAGCGGATATCCTTCCTGGTGTCACACTCCCGACGACCAAACAAAGTTCAAAGAGAAATACTGGAAGCAGGAAGGCATCACTTTAGACCACATCGAGAAAAACGAAGGAAGGCGATCGTTTGCCAAAGTGATGTTGAATTGTTTGTGGGGCAAAATGGCACAACGACCGTGTTTACCCAAGACGGAGTATTTGACAGAACCTTTCCGATACTTGCAGATGATTCACGACAAAACCAAATACATGAAACACGTGGACGTCGTTCGTGAGGACTTGCTCTTAATCAATTACGAAGAAGAACTGGACTTTGTAGAAGCCGACGAATTTGGAAATGTCATCATTGCGGCCTACGTGACAGCCCATGCTCGCTTAAAACTGTACGAAGCTTTAGAACTATTAGGAGATCGTGTGCTGTATTTTGACACGGACAGTTGCATCTACATTGATCGCCTGGGTCAACCTCACCCTGTCATCGAAGGAGACCGTTTAGGAGCCTGGACGGACGAGCATCCCGACCACAAGATTCTCAGTTTTGCAAGTGGCGGTCCCAAAAATTACGGCTACGAATACCGGAACAATCAAGGAGATGTGCACACGGAGTGTAAAGTGAAAGGATTGACTCTCAATTATCGCACCAGTCGAGTGGTGAACTTTAGCATATTGAAAGAAGCCTTGCAGTCTGGACAGGATCGAAACTTTAAAGTGACCACCCACGAACCGCACAAGATTGTACGTTTACCCACACACCAAATCGTCAGTCGACCCTTGGAAAAAGTTTATCAAATCGTGTACCAGAAGCGAGTTCGGCTTCCCAACCACTTCACTTTACCGTACGGTCATGCCGATATTGGTCAGCATATAAAAAGGGACAACGTTCAAGGTCGATAGTTCATTGTGACTACCATTGCTAAGCGAGAAAGATGAATCCATTCACACAGCAAGTATCCAGTAAGAGTAAACTCAAGTACGATGCTGTGCCTTGCGATGATAGGGATGCCGTACGCTATGACCTTAGTGATTCAGTACCACATCATCATGGGAACTTTGCTATAACTACTACTTCTACTACCATGCCTACCATGGAAAGTGATGCTGTACGTGTCAAACCTGACGGATGTGAAAGCGATGCCACTCGTTATCGCACACCTTTTCGCTTTACTGGTTTTCATGGTGGATGGCCACCTCCACAGGAAACCAAGCGACTACCACCCTACGGATGTCATGTAAAACTGAGCAAACTCCTAAGGATTCCACCGTACCCTCATCGAAATGAACCTGTGAAAGACGAATATTCGTTCCCGGTGCGTTTGCCAGAATACTGTGATTTTGAAAGTCGATTGCAAACCTTCCAAGGAAAATGGCCAAAATATCTAGGAGGACCTACCCCCGAAGAATTAGCCAGAGCTGGATTTATCTACTTGGGCGAAGGAGATGAAGTCAAGTGCTTCAGTTGCGGTGTCTCACTTCACCAGTGGGAGAAGAAAGATTGCGCTTACCTGGAACATGCTCGATGGTCTCCAGAGTGTCACTACCTGCCTTTAGTGGGACCTCGTCATTGAAGTGACCCTACCATGTTGTGTAAAAGCTAGCTACGGAGTTAGGAGTCCAACGTTGGACAATCCCTAGACAAGTATTTAAACCCGATGTAAAAAATAATCTTCAAAGATTACCAAACGAATTGCAAGAGAAGATCTACAAGGACATATGGCAGGGACTTGCCAGAGTCAAATCTCAATTAGTGACTGTAGAACATTTGTGTCGAGAAATTCATAAGGGGAAATTGACCAAAGTCAACAAACAAGTCCGATTTATCTGGATCAAGTGTGCGTTCGTTCTACTATTTCGCTTTAGACCATTTACATTTGAAGATTTTATTGACATTCTTGACCGTTTCCTGGAATGGCAGTGGCCAGAAATTACCCACTACGTTCATTACTTTCGCTCTAGGAGAAGTGTTTGACTGACGGGGTTATGGATACTTTACAAGAGAACATTCGTGCTTTGCCTGTGGAATTGAGAGAATGCATTTACTGTGAGTTCGTCAAAATACAAGTGAAACGAAAAGAATCATTGCATCCGTTACGTCACCGATGTTGGAACCACTGGTACCTAAATGCTATAAGAGGATTGATTTTGATGAAAGTGTTCCAGTGGTCAGACATTGAT
>JAECUM010033991.1:0-31776 GCA_016617855.1 Megalonaias nervosa
ACACATAAAATTTCCAGCGTGATAAGATCCACGGGTAGACCTGCAATCTATAGACTAGATTCAACTGCTCCTCAACGGTGATTTCTACGAGAACAAATACAAGTAATTCCTGAAGATACACAGTTACCACCGCCTACACTTCTGTGAATGCAGGACAACAGCTCCCGACGTCGATTACACTCAAGACAGGCCAGCATCACATTTTCGCGTGTATGGCCGAGACTACTATTAATTCTATCCACGGTAAATTGTCGTGGGTTATTAGGAGAATACTGCCACAACATTACTGTGTTACAGAAAGCACAGTGATTATTTTGTTGTTGTTTCAGTGTCATGATAAATTCAATATCAAGATCGAAGTCACGTTTTTTTTGTTTTTTGTTTGTCACATTGCTGATAACCAGCTAGTTTTTCCTTGCTATATCGTCGTTGATTTCCTGAGTTTGATTATAATTCTATGATAACCCTCCGATGCTGAGACATTCTTCTGCCTCTCGACACCGCTAGACAAACTAAATTTGACCATTTGATCGAATCATCGACAATCCAGATATTTGTATCGGAAATAGTTAATCCTTCTGACGAATGAATCGTTATAGCATACCCTAGAGTCCATGGAGATTTATCCGTCGTTAACGCGCTCTCAACAATATTAACAGGAACAACAATAATATCATTTAATACAAGTTTTGTTTCTCATTAATTCCAGGAATCTCAACATCAAAAGTATGTTTACGTGTATCTGCTGGGCGATAGCAAAATCGTACAGGTATATCTGAAAACTTTTCTTTATGTAACAGAAATAATTGATGTTGAAGTGTATCACGAATTATCTTTCTACTTGCAACCATCAAATCATTTGGTCTCCACATATTCCAAAAATCATTTATATGAGTTTCTGGAATTACTTCACGCATTATTTCACATTGATTTTATCTGGTTGTTGCATGATTAACTTTTTAAACTCTTTCAGCATCAATTATCTCTTCATAACAATCTACAAATTCATTCAGCCAGTCATGCGGAGATGAGCCGACAAAAGGTGGTGGTTGACTATGATCGCCGTACATGATAACAGCTGTATTTCGAGTCAATAACCAACCAAGAAACATTTTAATACCTCCACGAATACCGTGCATATTCCATCGCAAGTAGGGGTTATTCTGTCAAGATCAAATCTAGCCTGAGATGGATTAATCGCAGATAATCTCCTAAATTCTTCCATGTTATAATTAAGGCAAATATATATATATATATATATATATATATATATATATGCGGCAGGTATATTGTTATGTTAGTATATATATATATATATATATATATATATATATATATATATTGAACTTTAAGTTATAATATATAATGATTCAAGCAAAGAATAGTTGCAAGTGGTTGATGATTGGATGTACAGCTCCTTGTAATCGGCTTTGTGTAAATGAATTCTGTGGATACCACATGCAGAGTGTGCGACGAGAAAGTCTAGGACCAAAACCGTGTCTAAAATATAACGTCGGAGTCAGGGGCGAAACGCAGTTGTGTGTAGTATGCGGCGGTAAAAACTTCAGAGCTTTGAAACGGTATTATGATTTAAAAAATGATGGTAATGAATTCCCGATAAAAAATAAACGCTGAAGACTATCTCGCTAGTTTTTCACGCTTGCATCCCACATATTTTTTAGTGATAAAATAATAATTTAGGCAAATAATATTTACTATATAAATGGAGCAAGAAAATAACGCCGATGAATTTATAAAGCATCCCATCATCAAGAATTATGAAGCTTTGCGTGCTGGTGTGATAAGGAACTATCGACTTAAAAAACCAATCGGTTATATTAATAATGCTGGTTATTTCATGTTTAATGCTGGGGAAAACAGGTATCTCTGTCACAAATTTGCATATGAATGTTTTCATGGTCTAATCGATAAAGGTCTTGTGACTGATTATATTAACGGCCAAAAACTCGATAATTCTTTGAATAATTTGCAGGCTATTACACAGAATCAGAATTGTAAACTTCGAGGTACTGGTAAATATAATAACTCTGCAAAACCAGTTATATCTGTAAATAAAGAGACACGGGAAGAAACAGAATTTCAAATCGATATATTTTCAAAAAATACAAACAAAACATAATATTTAAGTATCTCACTCTGTAAAACACGGGAGTTTTTGAAGGGAGATAACTCCCGGAAGCAAAGCTTCCTAATGATTCTCAGGAGATAAATCTCCAAGAAGCAAAATAAAACTTTATCAGAAATAAAACTTTTTCAGAATAAACTTTATTTCTGAAATAAACTTTTCTCAGACGAACTTTTCTCAGAAATAAAACTTTTCTCAGAAATAAACTTTTCTCAGAAAAAACTTTCTCAAAAATAAAACTTGATCAGAAATAAACTTGATCAGAAATAAACCTGATCTGAAATAAAACTTTCTCAGAAATAACTTTTCGCAGAAATAAACTTTCTCAGAAATAAACCTTTATCAGAAATAAACTTTCTCGGAAATTATCTTTATAAACTTTTTCAGAAATAAAATAAATCTGAAATAAAATGATCTCAAAGAAAAATAAATCTTAAAGACACTTTATCAGAAATAAAATAATCTCAAAGAAACAAAAGAAACAAATAAAAAATACTTTTTCATTTTACGCAGTATGAATAATTTTACTTTTATGAAATAATTTTTCAGTAGAATATATAAAATCTTTTTTATTTCTTGCTCCCTTCCCTTTTTGTGCGAGCACATTAATCACTTATATTGAACAAATATTTATTATATAATGAATTCCAAAAATATTAGTGCAATTATTTCTGCGATTAAAAAATTACATGACGATGATATAGAACTTTCTGATCAACTCGATCTTGAAAAACTCACAAATGATTTTGAAATATTACAGGAACGAAAATCTGGAGGAAGATACACACTAGCTACCGAACACAGGTTTATCAAATTACTCCAACAGGCAATGAAACAATCGCTAGTTTATGTCGATGATGATATAAACGTCCGGCAATTCGTTCCACTCGCACAGGAGATGGAGAAAGTTAGATCAGAGTTATCACGCGAATGCGAAACAAAAAAGATTGTGAGTGCACGTGTAAGACAGTTGAAAAAGATTATGCATGATTGTAAACACCCTGACTTTGTCAAGGGGGATTGTGAAAGTGAAAGTTACGAAAATGAAAGGTATGAAAGTGAAAGTTGTAACGGATTATAAACAAGCGCGTGTTTTAACTATTGTCCCCCTTGATTATCAGGGTTCCAATCCAATTCTGATTATAATATTTATTTTTTATTCTGATTCTGATTATAATATTTATTTTTGTTTTTGATTCAGATTATGATTATAATATTTATTTTTATTTTTTTTTATTGAGATTCTGATTATAATATTTACTCTTATTCTGATTGTGATTATAATATTTATTTTTATTCAGATTCTGATTGTAATATTTATTCTGATTCTGATTCATATTATAATATTTTTTATTTTTTATTTTGATTCTGATTTAGATACTGATTCAGATTTATTTGTATTTTTTATTCTGATTCAGATTATAATATTTATTCAGATTATAAGTATTTATTCTGATTTTGATTCAGATTATAATATTTATTCTGATTTAGATTTTTTTAAATTCTGATTCAAATTATAATATTTATAACCAGATTGTAATATTTATTCTGATTCCGATTCAGATTATAATTTTTATTCTGATTCTGATTTAGATTTATTTTTATGTTTTATTCTGATTCAGATTATAATATTTATTCAGATTATAATGTTTATTCAGATTCAAATTATAATTTTTATTCAGATTATAATATGTATGCAGAATCAGATTCTAATATTTATGCAGAATCAGATTATAATATGTATTCAGATTCAGATTATAATATTTATTCTGATTATAATATTTATTTTTATTCAGATTATAATATTTATTCAAATTATAATATTTATTCTGATTATAAGATTTATTCAGAATCAGATTATAATATTTATTCAGATTATAATATTTATTTTAATTCTGATTATAATATTTATTCAGAATCAGATTATAATATTTATTCAAAATCAGATTATAAGATTTATTCAGGTTATAATATTTATTCTGATTATAATATTTATTCTGATTATAATTTTTATTCTGATTATAATATTTATTTTTATTCAGATTATAATATTTATTTTTATTCTGATTATAATATTTATTATGATTCTGATTATAATATTTATTATGATTATAATATTTATTATAATTAAGATTCTGATTATAATATTTATTCAGATACAGATTATAATATTTATGCAGAATCAGATTATAATATTTATTCTGATTCTGATTCAGATTCAGATTATAGTATTTATTTTTATTCTGATTATAAGATTTATTTTTATTCTGATTTATTTTTATTCTGATTATAATATTTATTTTTATTCTGATTATAATTTTTATTCAGAATCAGATTATAATATTTATTCAGAATCAGATTATAATGTTTATTCTGATTATGATATTTATTCTGATTATAATATTTATTTTTGTTCTGATTATAATATTTATTTTTATTCTGATTCTGATTATAATATTTATTGTGATGTTAGGAGATTTTACAAAATCAGTCAGGTCAGGATATTACGAACAAACTTATTATAAGGGATTCATTTCGCAAATCATGAAGATGTCCGCGCTGGTCTGTAAGTTTGAAATGTATCCGTGATAATAGCGGATTATGACATCGCAGATAAACCGGATTAACAGGTTCTAACACAATCAAAATTCCAGGTAGAGCTTGACGAGTAAACGAATATGATATATCCCTGCTGTGCCTTCCTGGAGTTTTCAAGATCTACTTGATAGCTGTCATCGATCGCATCACACACCAGATTAACTGCAATCGTTGATGCAATATTGACAACACCTGGCGATATATGACGACCACCTATGTCTGGATCATTGTTATGTTTGAGAATACCTGGAGGAGGGGATATTTTTCTCCATGATTCTAGTATCGCTGGATAATATTCGTCGATGATATCACTGGAGGTTTTTGTCAACTCATCGGTGTTAAATCTTGGTATTAGGAATTTTGGTAATTTTGCTTCTGTGATCGCGTAGCGTCTGAGAAACACCTGCTTAAATGTCGTTGTCTCATCCGCTGAAATATCGATAAATTCATCTCCAGTAGCAATCGTTGCTTCAATAATAACCCAACTGATATATTTGAGGTCGGATACAAATTGATTTAGACTTTGTATCGTTTCAATGATTTGCTGCTTTAGATCGTTGTTTGGATATTCTCGTATGTAACTTTGAAACAAACTGACTCAGTTTGCTAAGTACGCGTGTGTGTGTTCAGGCGCCATAGCATCCGTGAATGAATTAATATATTTTTCGTCGACGCGCTCTTTTTATTATCTTCATAATCATAGAAGTTTCTAAATGGCTTCAGAAGCTTTGTACCATCACTCGCAGTAAAATATTATTTTTGAGGATCTATTGGCGACCCGTCAATACTAATTCTTTCGGGTTCTTCTATCGATATCCATGGAAAAGTTTCTCGAAACTTTGGAATGTTAAAAAATATTCGTTTGTCTGAAACGTAATCGGTCCGTTGAGGCTGCGGTGGTGCTGGTGGTGGTACTTCTGGTCATCCAAACACAGTTCGGATCGACGACTGATATATATCTACGCTGTAGTCAGGCGTTGATATTTCAATGGCCGCTGATAACGTTGGCTCATGAACCGTAATAGGGATTTTGGATTCTTTTCCTGTGATAGATTTAATTCTGCGTTGGAATTCGCTATTGATCTGTTCGATTTGATAACTGCCCGTAGGAATACCCACAACTTGCCAATCGGTGGTTCCATCAGGTTTATTTTTATAAGCAGATACCAGTGAATTATTTGCTTGCAACCCACAGAATGACTTTTATCTAATATTTGGACAGCTATGTGCTATTTCTTTGGCTGGACTCGCCTTTGGAAAAATAACGTTGAACTCAGGCTTGGTTGAGCTCGCTGATATCATCGTAGGTGCTGTTGGTGTTGTATCGGCGACGATTTGTTCAAACAATTCTTGTGACATTATTATTTATGTCCTGATTTTAAATGTCGGAGACGGCGGTATCTTTAGACTTTGACTGTCCTTGTCGGAGACGGCGGCGTCTGCCGCTGGGTTTGGATTTCCAGTTGCTTCATCATAAACCTTACTCATTTCTGCGAATTCCTGATCTGATATTGCTCCATCATTGAACCCTGATAATATCAACGAAGATAATTTGGCGTGTGCGCCTGTTGCCGCTGACAGCAACGTTGTATATTCGTGTAATTTTTTCAGTCTCACACGTAGATATTTTTTTGCGATAATATTAAGAATACCAGCAACACCGGTTATAACTGCAACACCAATTCCTATTACTGGTGCTATTATGTATTTGGCTGATAATGATCCGATTATATTTGTTCTAGCGACTACCGCGGATGCAGAGTATAGAATTGTCAGTAACAACAACACGTCAGCGGTATTTTTGTTTTGTTTTACTGTATACGCATCAATTATATTTTTCAGGGGTATGTTAGCGACGAATTCTATACACCAATAGTACAACACACCGAGACCCTTTTCTTCGGGTTCCACAACAAATGTTCCCTCGTCGTTTTGATCCAGTAACACTAACATAGATCCAGAAGATCCACTAACTGGATAACGCCGTGAAATTGTGGTAGATATTGTAAATGTTGTAACGCCGATTACTGAGAACCTGTACATGCCGGTAACCTCAGCGAGATGTTTGATGGATTTATTGAGTGGTGTCCATAATGCTGATCCAGATGCTACTGTATGTACTACACCATCGGTAATCTTTTTGATGTCAGAGAGTTTAATGTCGATGACCACTGGATTTCCATAAAATTCATTAATGGTTCTATTTGTGTTTCTACGAAAATTTGCAAACGCGGTTACATGATTAGCATATTCAGATCAAAACGTGTCCAATCCATCACTGATTGTCATTAACGAGGTCATCATCGGAATGTTGCTATTGTCGACGTATTTCTTCGTTGCAGCGTCATCGTTTGATTCTGGTTCTTCAAGACCAGTAATTTTATTATTAGACATATCGAGAGAACCAGTCATTGCATCTCCAGTCTTAGTAACATATTTGCTGATTTCAGTTCTGATCGTGGTGTTGTTGCTGTCCACATATTTTTTTTGTTGCCACATCATCGTCTGATTCTGATTCTCTCATATTGATAATTTTATTTCTGCTCATGTTGAGATCGCTATACATAATATATCCAATTCTCCTGATGCGTCCAGCAATCTCTCCCATGAGTGTTAGAACTGAATCCTCCGAGTTTTTAATGTTACCGTTTTTAGCAAACACCACTAAGTTATCTTTGGTCGCATCAGGAACTCGCAGAATAATATGTCAATGGGATATTGCTCTTCTTTAACAGTCCTTGTTTATCCTGAAAAACAACAACTTCATTTTGGTCCACATCTACGAGACGCAAAAGATTAGCGAGCTCATCCTTGACCTGGTCATGGGTGCATATTTGGATTAGTCACCTTGGGGCTTGCCCTTAGCAGATCTTCCGTAAATAGCTGCCATTATATATTCCCTAAGACCTTTTTAAAACGTTGGACGACGTGGTATATTCGTGCACGACTTTATGAGGCGGTGTTAGCGACCTTGACACAGCGTCGAGCACAGCGAGTGCTTCACGGCCACATATTGGCGGATAAGTTATTGCCTGTGTTGGTAATGTTGAATACCAGACGGGAGTGTTTTGAAGTCCTTCAACATATTTTAAAAATTCTTTTGGTGGTGACAGCCCATACAAATCAAAATAAACAACTCCACGTGGGTCAACCGCGTGTGCAACCCAATGAGTACCCGGACCAGAACTTCCATCGACATTAATGATACCGGTTTCAACATTGTTTGGTTGTTTTGGTAATTGATCACGCATAAAAACACCTCTGAAGCTTTTGATGTTTAATTTCTTAGCAGCATCAAGTAAATCAAATTGGACACGGAAAGCATGTTTAGCGAAGTGTCCCGGGCAGTCTCAGACCTGAGCCGCTCGAGGCTTGACAGAACCATGAATGAGGGGTTCCTGGCAGTCTTACCCCCCATCCTTTTTTGTAAGTCTTTAGTCCGTGACCTGATGCTTTCTTTAATGCCATACCAGCGACGGTTCCAACAGCACCAAGTGCAGCTGCTTTTGCAACAGCTGGGGCTGCAGCCGCTATCAACGCTGGTATAGCTGCAAGAAGTGGAAATATACCAACCGTCTTGACAATAGCTTTAATGGCACCCGTAAAAGGATCAAATCTAACACCAGTCGCTAATCGTTTGGCGTCACTGAAATGCCTGAGTGGACGTTATGTCAGTGATAGTTTATTTGGACCTTGCAACGCTGCTGATTTCAGCAATATTTTTATTCCAGAATTATTTTTTAATGCTGATTGTAGCTTTTAACCTGACCAGGAGTCAGAGTAACATTAATGTGATGACATGACATTATAATATCATGGGTGATTTAATTACTAATGGTGTACTTGGGATCGATTACATATTTTCCACTGGGACATCAAGGGCTCTCATTCGTCCACCAACACCTTCAAGTAACATTGTTTTGTCTGAGAGTATAACAGCGATTGCCCTATAACCACTAGCGGGTAGTCGTGCTACACGAGCTCGGAAGTGTATGTCAACGACCGATTCTCTGAACAAATCCAAGTGTTCCAGTGAGAAATAATAGATTGGATATAATGTTGTGAATCCCGCTGAGATATCTGCAAACCAGAATCCACATTCTGATCACGCCCCATGAATGTCATCAACCGATGACAAGCACGTGCAACATGATTATTATCAAAATTCAGCGACACTTCTTCAGAAGGTTCTTGATATCCATTTATCCTCAAGGAAACTTCACTAACCCCAAGCGTGTCAAACACCACTGGATTTCGTTCCTACGAATCTACTCTGGCATTTTCCTGAAACGCGATGAATATATGTCGTGGTGCTGACACCCCCTGCAGTGATGCTATCTGCCATGTGAATAACATATCAACATTACTTTGAATACTATCTGTGGTCATCGTCAACCATGAGAACGTTGATTTACCACCTGAATCCATGAAAGAGAGCAACCGTTGTTCTTCGGCAAGCGATGGAGCCATTAATGGCATCCACAACGAAAGCTTTGTTAGTATTACTTTACCTGCTTCAACGGCAGCAGCACGCCATATTGCATCATTGTAGGTGGCTTTTCTAACAAGTACCACGGTGTGTTTAGCGCCAAATATTACTTTTCTAACATGTCTGCAGAATCCAAATATATGTGATAGTGGAATCACACACGAAAATTCTTCATCGCCGTTCAACATTAATCGACGTGATGCGAATCTCAGGTTGAAATTTTCATTCATCGATACAACTTCAGTTCCAGCTGCATTCAGTCTTATGTTGCTGCTTTCGGGTTGATCAGTGGTATCCTTTGCAAACATCATTGATGAATCAGCTGATCTCGAGTAATCATCGCTGTATCTTGCAAGGCCAAGTATCGTCGTGGTAACATCGACGTTTTCCAGGCATGATTCAATATTTCTTTCGTCGATACTATACGTGGCACTGTTAAATAACGCCATGACGCCATTATTAACAAAACCAACTCGATCACCAGTTCCGTACGCTGTATCATCTGCTTTCATAAGTCTACCTTCGATCTCAATGAATGCCTCAGCGGGCAGGAAATATCTACTTGTATCCTGAACCTGCAGCTCGATTCTTCCTCGTGCGTTATGTATACGTGCGTCATAAGAATAGTACTGATAATCACGTACCGATTCATCCTTGAGAACTGGTGCGTCCATTTCAAATACTTCAGTGCCGGGCAATTTTTACTGGCTGAGGTCGGACCGCCGGCGATCTGCGTATTAATCGTGCTAGTCTATCCCTGTTTGCTGAGAATGCTTTACTAGCAACATCACCAACAGCACCAATACCTTTATCACGAACAACGTCAATAGCTTTCATTCCCAGTTGCTTTGCAATCGGTATTGCTTTCGGGGCTATCCTTCTGAATAGTCCCTGAACAACATCACAGAGTCCATCACCGTAGATCGCTTTATATGTTGGTAATCGCGAATTTATCACCCTGACCATTACAGGTCCACGTTGAGCATTATGTATGATCATCTTATTTTCTTGTCACTGATCTAATTGCATCAATCACCAATCACTGCGTTAATCATCAACGATTTCATCGATGAGGGACCGATAAACATTAATGTCCATGATACCTCCTGTAAATAATCTCTGACAAATAGCAGCTACTTCATTAATGATTTCTGGGGAATTATTGACGACTCGTTTTCCACCAATCAGAATTTCAAGTCTGTCAACATCGACAAGGACGTTATTGGGACATGGAGTAACAAAACCACTTCCTTGAGTAGCAATACCACTTCCAGCGACACCGGGACCAGGATCTGCATCATACCATTTTTCTTTTTCCTTACTTGTTGTTTTGTCTCATTTTTTCTTACTTGTTTCTGAGAGTGATTTCCTTTTTTGTTTAGCTTCTTTAAGTTGCGACTTCATTTCTTCTTTTTGTCTCCTTTCTTGTTTTACTTGTTCAATATACTCATCTACTGCCTGGTTAAAAATATTAAACTGATTAGCATCTTCCTCAGATCTGATCTGCAGAGTATCAGTAATGATGCGATATACATCCGTAACCCAATCAGTAGATTTCAGAGTTTTAACATAATCGGGATTTACATACCTATCTCTATCACTATATCCAAACGCGGTAATATCAAGTAATTGGCTTGGGGTCTTGATAGCGGCAATATCTTCAGGCGTATATTTATTTACAATGTTAATTCTAACTTTTGGCAGAGGTTTTGGCTCATCTTCAGGATGTGGTTGAGGGGGTTGCATGGGTGGTTGTCGAATTGCTCCAAGACGGCCAGCAATATCAACAGGTAATGTCTCAAGCGCTTTTTGTGCTGCCTCAGTTGCTGTAACAATTTTTTTTTTTTTGTTGGTTCGACAGTTGGTTTAAATAACTGTTCTGTACCTTCTGTAAATTCCACATGAGACTCCTGACGAGCTTGTAGTTGTTGCTTGACAGAATCACGAACGGGGAGATATTTCTTAACTGCCTCTAGTCGCTGTCGAGCTAGTTTAGATGTGTGAGATTTCATGGTTAGTGTATTACTGATATAATAATGATTTAGTTACACCACAAGCAGCAGGAAGGGGACGATCAACAGTGAGTGTATCGGGTCGGTAAACGAGAACGCATAAAATTTGAAAATACAAGCGTCAAAAGATAAAATAACAAAAATGATTTAACTCGGTTAGAGACCTCGGTTTAGCGCAACCCTGTTAGAAGTCTCGGTTTAGCGTTATTGACCTTGTATTTTCATTTTTGTAGGAAACTTTATTTTCAAAAACGGACTGCTCTAAAAATTGGTATGTTCATCCTTCCTGCTGCTAAATGTGAACATAAACTGGGTTCACTAAGAACACTCGTATTTCTCCAAATGGGATAGACTTATAGCTATGATTGCACTGATGTGTGTTCAAATATGATAAAGAATTTTTTGAACCGTCAATAAGTGGCAACATTTTCCTTTTTGAATCGGGGAAAGGAATAAGTAACCAAGTCTATGTCAGGAATAAGGAATAAGTAACCAATTCTATGTGAAAATTTTAATCGGGAATCCTTATTGAACTGGAAACTAGCATTTTATTCGGTATTGAACCAGGAACTGGTTACTTATTATTTATTGAGCCGGGAAGTGACTTCTTAGTCCTTATTAAATTGTAAGTAAGTGATAAAGAATAAATATCCAACTTAATGTAAATTGGAATATTGCACATCTGTCAGGAGATTAATTTTTTGTTTTAAATAGGATTGAAACCATGCCATTGAGTCAGGTAAGAGCTGCTGTCTACATGTATAACATAAAATATACTTGAATAAGTATAGGACTTTTAAATAGTATATGACTGAGTACATTTGCTGTTAGATATCCGAGGCAATTCACTTCAATCCAGAATTCTAAAAGCGAAACCCAAAACCCCTCCCCGGCCTATCGATCTCCGAATACATCCAGAAAAATGATAATATGGTATTTTTTTTTAATTTAAAAAAGTAATTCTAATTCGTTTAAAGCGATTTCTCTTCATCCATTAGTGCCTTCATATTTGTGCCTTTCTTTTGAAGGACCCAGAAGAGGCATGTACCTGAGAGAACAGATGGAACTCAGAAGCAGCAAGATACGATGTTAAAAAGGCAGATGGAGCTCAGAAGCAGCAAGATACGATGTTAAAAAGGCAGATGGAACTCAGAAGCAGCAAGATACGATGTTAAAAAGGCAGATGGAACTCAGAAGCAGCAAGATACGATGTTAAAAAGGCAGTTTAGATGAATGCTTGGCAGCTGAATATATAGGCTCAGTACCAGATGAAAACATCGCAGAAAGAGCGGCCTTTAAAATCGTTTGTACTACTATGAATCACGCCAAAAGAATGGACAATTTCTACAACTTCTGTCAACTCCACTCACTTTTATTTCTATTACGTGGGTGGAAAAAAATCTCCATGACAGATTCCTGAGATGATCAATTGGAAGAAGGTAGAAAATGACTATGAAAGATATGTTCAGTCCGACTGTTTGGGAATTTTCTTACAGTTTTGGATTTCAGGAAAATTGGATTTTCGAAAATTCTTACCCTCTTATTTTTTGTTTCAGCCTTGCAATTACATACTGTGTGGTACTGGTTACAGGGTTATCAAGGCATTGGATTCGAAACACATACGAGCTGGATATAAAACGCTGTCTGACTTTGGTTGCAGGTTTAAGTCATTGGTTACTCATCTCTCAGTGGAGTATTTATCATGGATACTGGTAATCGTTTGCATATAGATATAAAAACACAGTCTGACTTTGGTTGCAAAACTAATTTATTTGTTATATATCTCACGATGCAGTATTCATCTTGGATACTGATATTCTTTTGTATCGAATGTCTTATCAAGTCATATCTTCCAATCAGAAACGGCCCTAGAATGTGTGGGGCCCAAGGCAGCAAGCGACGACAGGGGCCCCAAGCAAAAAAAAATTGCATTGCGGAATTGATTTCCGTCAGCAGCGCGGGGCCCCTGAAAGCGCGGGGCCCAAGGCGGTTGCCTCGTTCGCCTTGCCCTAGGGCCGGGCCTGCTTCCAATGCACTTCAGACGTATCGTAACTTATCGGCACGTGTATGTCACACTTATTATTTTATTTGTTGTCCTGTCCGGCGTCAACCTCTGTATCTTTTGGACAAATGGTCTCAACAACTTTACTAAGGGTGAGCGTGACTCACTTACGCCAGAATATCACTATTTTGACTACTTTGTGTCCGTTTATATAGAGTTTACATTTGTATCAGCCGCACCATTTGTCATAATGCTTATATGTAACGTTTCTCTGGTTAGAGCCTTGATCGGTATTCAGAGGAACCGTTCAAGGATGATGCATGAAATCATTTTCCGTCGTACGCAACGTGTTACCGGCCAACTTACTAAATTGCTACTGATAAGCACATTTTGCTTTCTTTTTTCCACTGTCCCTGTCCCTGTGTACCTCATCGTGGACCCATATAAAAGACGTCAAATCGATGAAGATAACGATAATCACAGTAAGATTATGCTTGATTTTGTGAAAGCAACAACCTACTTGATGCAATATTCCAGCTACTCCGTCAATTTCTATCTGTACTCCATGACGAATGGAAAGTTCTGGACAATACTGAAGATCGTATGTGGATGTCAGAAGGGTAAGATTTTGTATGTATCTGGTAGATTTTTAAAATGGGTGCTTCGTGTACTTGTGTCCATACGTCCCAGTCCTACATCAGTCCATCACATATTTCCTTTCAGGTCAATTTCCTTCATCAATGAAACCAAATTTAGTATAAAGACCTTATATCAAGCAGACCTAGGTCAAGCTGGATTTTCACCATTTTATGAAATTGAATGAGTTCTGGCCCCAGTTAGACTTAGGACTGCACCCTTCAATTTTGAACGAAGGTTTCCTAAATTGCATTATGTTAGCATCCTGTATTGTATAGACATATTACAAGTTATTTTCCATGTGTCAAAATTGTTAAACAACTCTATTGTTGTGGATTATCATTATATCAGTCTTGAAAATCATCGCGTTATTATTGTTATTATTATTATTATTATTATTATTATTATTATTATTAACTTTTATTAGTATTATTATTTTTGATTGTGGTAGTGGCATTAGCATTTGGATTAGTAGTGGTGTTTGTGGTTAAAGTCCGATTTCTATAAGATCTGACAGTAGTCGCACATTTGTAGTTGATATGGTACAATTGTTGGAGCAACATACACTGATGTTGCTAATAATAATATCACTAATACTATTAATAATAATTAAAAAACGATAGCCCGAAAACAAAACAAAGAGGAGAAAAAGATTGATTGACTAATTGATTTCTTACGTACGTAACGAACAGTAGACTAAATAGTATAAAGAATATGGAAAAAATGCAAAGTAATTAAAAGTAATTAAAAGTGAGAAATAACATACATTTACGAATGATCACCGATAAACAAATGCATGTATGATAAACATGCACTATGAGAACTAAGGAAAATTAACTTGATATATCGTCAGGTCATAATTCGTTTTCAACATTTTTCTACGCATTATATCAGTGTGATTACGATTCAAGTGAGCACAACTGGCACAGTTGCAAAATAGCTCTGAAGATTTCCGCCACAGCGAAATGGAAATACAAGTTCAGAAAATTACTTCAATGACTAGCATTACAAAATCTCAAACAATTAGCAACACACGCTCTATTAACAGCAAATCTTACAGCGGGAGTTAAACTACCATTAAGTAAAAACTTCTGAAATCGACTAAGAGAAATATTTTCATAACGTCTCTATTTTAAAGAATTTCCCTACAATAAAGGGACATAGAAATTAATAATAGTCTTCCAGTCAGATTTCTTCACAGGTAATCGAACTTGACGAATATGATTCTATAACGTCTTTTAGATTAAATTTATGAAGCAGTTTGACCGTTTCTGGAATAAAGCCAGTTTGTTTTACTTGCAGTCTTGGTGCTACGAAGCCCCCACTTTGTTGGGGGTGGGTTGTAGTGGAAATTGGGTTATCGTTATGTAGAGGGTGATCTCCTTCGGTGTTATTGCCCGGATCGAGTAAATATCAATATAAAGTGTGAAACTTATAGGTGGAATAGATAGAGATCTGAGCAGATATATAAAACAGAATGACACGAGCCGCCGTACATGAAAATAACAATTTCATCAATTACATAAACAACCATGACAATGCATTACAATAGGAAGCTATACTTCTTTTTGAAATAAATCATTCACCGAATTTCAAACACAAATATACTTATATAAATAGCCGATCTGTTTTAAATGATAGAATTAGTTCATCATAGAATCGAGTGAACAATCGAAGTCATTGCCTTGTACAACTTCATAACCTGATTATTTCCGGGTCATTCCAACTTCACTGTGACTGTTCTTCTTGGTCCTTTCCACTTTTCCCTTCTCCAAACTCTCTATTGTCTCGCTCTTTCGGCCCTCGAACTTTGTGTGGATAGGTGGATACGTAAATACGTAGATACGTAGATACCTGGATAGATAGGTATGTGGATACGTCCCGTGGAGCTATTTCACCTCCCAAGATAAACAAAGAAGCAACCTAAATCTTCTGTCAGATATCCTACTGGGAATAGATCATTACTCCCCACTCGTTATGTCAGATATCGTTCTATCGGAATTTAACAGATACTAAAGGATATCTGGTCAAGCTAAACATGGCAGACCATAAACAAACCTAGTTTCATGAGATTAATGTACTTCCTAACGGCTATTTCAACCTGACTCACATTATCATCCCACAACACATGACAGTTCTGTTCTCGTCTCAATTACACAAATGAATGAATGAAATTCATTACATGGCTTAACTACGTTGATTCTAGCTAATACACACATTCAAGTCTCTAGCATATATGAAATCTCACTTCATGGTTTAACAACGTTAATTTCAGTCAATACGCACTCAAGTCTTTATCATACGTGAAATCATCTAAGGTCGGTGAATTCACACGGATTCTCGTAACTCATATCAACTAAGGTAAGGCATGAAATTCTTAGATACATATTTTCCTATAACAATCAAGACGACACATTCAGACAATTCGTCAAACTTATATAAAGAATATCATTGTACGGATTCATATAGATGAACTCACACAGTTGTATTCATATCAAGAAAATTGATCTACGAATTTAAACAAATAAATTCATGCAAATATAAGCAAATAAATCAAACAAATCGTTATATTGATATCAACGAATTACATAAGACTGGAGCAAAATACCTTGTGCTTTCAAGCTTCGCTCGCTTCTACCGCCAAAATCGTGTCCGTCGACTTTCCAGACATCCAATCCCTTGGATAATTATTTACGAGTGAATTTTTTCTAAATTCAAACTCGGAGTCTCCTACATTTGTTTTCTCTTGCAGAAAAGCGTAGAATGACTAAAATTTTGTGATGGGACATATTAAAACCAAGGAATTTTCGTGTGGGAACAACGTCCCTTATTTAGCGTAACCAATCAGGATTAAATATATCTCCCGCCTTTTACAATTAGGCGCCAAAATTGTAGTCTGCGTGATCTCAAGATTTTTCCAAATAACTGATTCTGGAAAATCTCAAATCTGACAATTCCGATACAAGATCGAAGTCAACCTTTTCCTTCCAGTCTGTCTGTTAAATAAACGAACACTTCATTAAGAATCACTTCTCTCACATGAAACAGCTATTAAATTTGTTGCAGTGTGACGATTTAGCACGCACCGGTCCCCATAAATCTAATTAATCGTTCACCTGCCCAAACTAATGTGCTCTTCATAGATCGACAGAAATTTGCACCCTTACACTTGGAAATACAACAGGTATTAAGACAACCCACAATGTTGCTCAAAGAAAATTAGTTGGGTTTTTTAATTCTTTTTTTATATATCAGCTGAATGTTAAAATCGTAAAATATCTAATAGGTTTAACGCAACGTCAGTTAGAGTATATCTAGATATCTTGTATATGCTTAGCACAAAATATATGTCCTCTCTCTGGTACAAGTACATTCTTAAGACTTGGGTTAAACCAGGCTTGACAACTATAAAACGCTCATGGAATTGCAATAACTAGATACAGAAACGTATCATTCTGTGGATTAAATTAATTCTTACTTATTCCAATATCAATAAAACTGAACTAAGTACACGTTTATCTTTACACTCTTCAGTGCTTTACTATAGTGTTACTTTTCCTGGAATCATATTCCGATTGCCACTTAATCGTGTGTTCGTTACATTTAACCAGTAACTGATCCAATCCAGACTTTTAACAATTTATGTAATGTGTCGAATTTTGAATAAGTATGGAACCTTAAAATTGAATTCATTGTGCATTAAAATTTTATTACAGTCAAGCCAGCAAGGTCTTTGTGCAGGGTCACTTCGACCTTTTCTCCATGTTAGTGTTAAACTTGAAAGGCCAGCATCTGCGGTTCATCGAGAATTAGCCCGGGCATCGTCACGCTGTCCTAAGAAAGTAAACATTAGAGCTACTAACATAACGGCTTTGAGGTGAATTCCATGTCAAATAGTCATTTCAAAGGGAGGTTGAAATGCATCGTATTTCTCAGATTTTAGGCTGTCAAAATCTGACGAAAGGAATAATTATCTTGGGGAAAATTAGGAACCGCTGATTTCGATTGGTCAGTTAAATTAAGGCGTACACCTTGGAAGTAATGTGAATTTAAAACTAACGACCTTGGTCGAATTCTTTAGTCCAAAATTTCCTGCGAGAGGGACAAGATTTGGCTCCGGGGAAAACAAGAGAATATTTCCTCGTTAAAACAAGTAAAAGGGATCAGGTGGCTGTCTTGTAAGAAAAGACCGGCTTTAGTGCTAGGACGCGCAATTTCTGAAAGAGAACAGCATTAAGGTACGCAATTTTAATTTTTCATGTAATTTTCTGTTTTATTTGTCTTGTTTATGCAGATGTGTTTGATATGACTAGGATCTATACCATATGGTTTATTCAATTTCATGGAAATATGTTGATATGCTAGAGTTGTTTATGCAGTTTATTTATTTAATTTTACAGTTACTAGTTCATTGATAGAATTGTCGGACTACATGCGATCCATATCTTCAGATGTGTAGGATTTCATAGGTTTATATAAATTAATTTCCTTTTTCTGTTAGGACGATACTGATTATCGTGAGTTAACAATAATTGCATATTTATATATGATTTTGTAATGCTTAAATAATCTTGTACGTTAGCGATCGCTATGAGCTAGAAGTTAGTGAATCTTATGCAAAAGTAATCGATAGTATGTATCTTATTGAGTAGAACTGACTAGGTTGGATGTGAACGGAGTCATGTGGTAGCGTATGCAGAGAGATACGGGAATAATGTTGTTTTAGATGCACAGCTCACATGTTAATTTGCTGTCAGCCGCTGTATAGCGAGGGTGATGATCTTTCGAATTAGGTCAGTCTTGGATGTATATTACAGGGGTCATTTGTAAATAGAGATAACGATTGTACCTTAGTCAAAATACAGTCTAAATTTGTAAGGACCATTAGTTGTTAAGGTCACATTATGTCAGAATTTATACAGTGTTTGGATAGCTAGTTTATGCTTTCTGAATAACGAAAGTGTGAGAATTTTATATATGTATAGAAAGTGATACATATAGAGGCTTGGTGGTAATCTTGTCATTCAGGAAACAGCTCCCAGGAACAGACGAGGAGAGTCCGAAGACGGAAGTCCGGAAAAGAGATGAAGCGTTCAGAATAGGAAGATCGAGGAAGATCAACGTAAACACATAGGGGGAAAGACGTGTGATACACGGAGACGAAGACAGAAACCGACGCTAGGTGATGCAAATCAGGCGTGGACATTGTGCTCTTTTCACCACTCGTTATCATAACGAAATAAATCCAAAATAGAACACTGCTATTAAATTCTGTCAACGTAAAATTGTTTAATTGAACCTGACACTATTAGTTTTTTTTTTGTTATTGATTAAAGGTTTTATTTTCTTGTCTACAGGGGCTCGTATTGTATTATTTCTTCTCAATAGTCTGGCTCAGTTCTCTGTTGATGTTCCATCTATCCACTCACACCAGGCAATAAAATCGAGGGAGGTCATCCTCTAGAAAACGACTGCCAAATCTAATTAACCATCCCTCTTTACCAAGAGGGACAACGTTACAATTTAAAAGAAGCATATTATCTTCTAAGGTAGGACAGGGACAAGGGTTATAAAAAGATAGAAAATTCATGCTTAGACGTTGATAAAATATTAAGAAATTCATTTATAAACCCAATGTAAAACCATGGTGATAATATCCCACCCTGGCGTGTTCCTTTAAAACAGGAAATCTTCAAGAAATTCTTCTAGGCAGAACAACTCTGCTATACAAATTTGAGTATAAGCGGATAATCACCTTCCATATTCTGGAATTGACATCAATATGATATAAATTATATTTTAAAAAAACAACAAAAAACATAATGCCATACATTGTCAAAAGCTATCTCTGGCAAGAAACTCTGCATACAACTTGCTTTGATTTTCATTAGCGTAACAAACTACTTCCTGGACTAGAAGGCTTGAAGAACGGTAACTTTCGCCGACATGTGCCTATGCAAAATGTGAAAATAAACCGGGTTCAAATCATACATCGATTTCTGAAAAACTCTGTGTTTGAACCAAGTGATCAGACTGTAAAAACGTTCAGTGACTTTTGTCCTAAATGTATTGCAAAATTTTAGTATCACGTTTGTGGTGTAATATATTTTCCAGGCTAGACTTGTCATTATGGACATGGCCTGATATATCAGAGAATGATACCTAAAACTGAACCAGTTCAGTATACAATGAATTAAATTACTAAACTATGAGAGGCTGTGGTATTTAAAAAAAATGTTTATATTTAATATTGGCAAATGTTAAGTCAAAGTTATACAACTATACAAAATTTTGAAGAAACCTAAAGTAAAACCAAACAAAACCAGGTGAATACCAGCATAATCAGAAAATCAATTTGTACTTTAAATTTCCATTATTTAAAAAATCATCATACATATTTTTAAGAACGAACACGATGCCAGTTCTTTCTGATTCCATATTTTAACACTTGCTTATATTTGCCAAGTTTTCAACTGCGTAATATTACTGAAAATAATGGCCAGAATTATGAGAAATATGTGATGTTATGGGACTTCCAAATTTTATCTTGAGACTTCTAAAATTTACATCCTAGATGTCCTGACTTCCTGTAATGAAAATGAAAAACTTAATAAACAGAAGTAGAACTGTAGAATATATATATATATATATATATATATATATATATATATATATATATATATATATATATATATATATATATATAGCCTGACATAGTTTATAGTTTCACATAATAGCGAGGAAAGTCGCAATATACCCCACGTGACAGATCTTACTACTGTTTCAAAATACCTATTCATGTGACCTGATTCATCTAATAGGAATTAACTTAATTCTTCTAAGATACCACCTGACCGACCTGTCCAGTGGGAAAAAGGTCGAATCTTGCAAACATATTAATAATTCCATTATTAGTAACTGTCCAGACGTACGTAAGCATCTATTTATAGATCCTATGCAATTGTAAGTTCTGTCACATCTTAAAATAGGCCCTATGCAAGTATACCAAATCCAGCTATAGACATTCATTACAATTTACAATCATGAATACAAATTACAAAACTTAGACAAATCATGTACCAGGAGTTACAAAAAATATAGATATACATAACACAGCTCAGTTGTAAAAAGTCGCTGTTCTCAAATTATTGTAAATATCTGAGCTTCTTTTTATAGATGCAGTAATGCAGCCATTAATCGCATATGCACAAAACTAAGAAACAAATTCATGCAAATCGAATGTTTTTGTCTTAAAAAATTAATAAAATCAACGTTGTTCTTTGTTAGTACACGTAAGGAAATAGTTCACTCGTGAAGTGGATACAAACTATATTGTCACTTCATTCGTGAAATATTTCTTTGTATCACCCCAAAAAACGTATCCTGTCTGTAGGCATTAATAAACATTCTGTGCTTGGGATTTCCCTTCAACTAGTTGTAAAGTGTGAGTGTATGATGCATACGTCTAACAGTGGGTTACGTCCCACTAGGAGGAAAATGCCACCACCACAACGATGTAAATTGATAAATTTGATAATTGCACCACACTCGGTTTATATTGCACTTTCTACGATGTTTTATCTATAGGGGATTTAGTGCAGAATGTGAAGATTTTATTTAAATACGTTGGCGGAAAATTTATCTGCAAAGACGGAGCACAGGGCTGACGTGCTTGCAAGCCAGCACACGCCAGACGTCATAATATCCCTGGCGTCACAAAACGTGTGCACTTCCTTATCCCCCATCTTGATTCCCTAGCCACGCAAACCGGCACCTAACAACATTGTCCCTCCCACATCATTATGAAGGCACGTCTCATTTTGATATTCTAAAACATCACATTCTGTTGTGCACGTCAACCACACGAGACCGAATGCGTGACTTTTCCCCTCTTTTTATTTCTTCATTTAAAACATTTCAACTATTTATGTTATTTTTTCATAAACACATATATCCATCAATAAAAAGATGCTGAAACAAATGGATACACAAACAAATAGAAACATGTAATGATTTTCAATTTTCATGGTCTGAATTCAGATTAATTAAAATTGATTTGTCAGCTGTCTTTGGCACAAGCACTTGTTTTCGTGGAAAATATTTGTACATAAAAGTTCTGGCATAATACACATGCTGTTGAATTTTAATTCCGTAACTGATACTGTATCCCGTAGATCATTGTCCGGAAATACTCTTCAAAGTATACGTATAAGCCAAGGAACTTCCAAGCTTTGTTTTGTCTTTCGTGCTAAAAAGGCATTTAATTTCGAGTATAATCAATGTATCATTTCGATGAAGTAAGTATCCTTATCGTCAATTAAATCAGATTTTTATCTTGAATAATACGTAATAAATGATATTGACAACATTTTTTAGGGAATTAAAATGGCGGCGCAAAGTGCGCGCACGTGGCATTGTGGGTATTTGCATCCACAATCGTGACATCTGTGAAACCCATACCGATAACATCACATTGAGGCTCATCTCAAACGCCGTACAGTCTTGTTGTTTACCTCGTTTTTTAAATTGGATTTCAGTCTGTGATGAAGGATATGATGTAGTCAACTTGCTTGTGTATCAATGTGCAAAGACAATGTACTAAGGTTTAGATGAATCAAGGATCAAAACATCCTTGAGACAGCGATGTGTTCTGGAAGAGTTTGAGTTGTGAAGGGCGTGTTTTTGATAGTGGAAGTAACTGTCTGTTTAAAATTAGGTATTAGTCTCTATTACTTTATCCCTTTGCGGCTGGGCGTAAAATTAGGGTTACCATATTTGAACTTTCAAAAAAGAGGACACTCCGGAGAGTGGGTGTATCTGTGTCAATATCTACCAACTAGCACTGTATTAATGCGTTATAATCTAAAGTACAATATTGTCACACAAACCCGTTAAATTAATAATTTGAGCGAAACAAGTTGCCAAGAGTGAGCATAGGATATAATCACTGAGCAATACGGACGTTGTGATTATAAGGAAAAGCATGTGTTCCTGCAAGATGCCCGTGCTGCGTTGAAAGCGAGTTGTCATAAATATATTGATGTGTTTTGGGAATATGAAGCAGTCAGAGAGATAGAAGTGCAGGCAGGGAGGGGATGTGTGACCCCACAGACCTCGCCGACCGTTTTGGCCGGTAAAGGGTAAATTCGAAATGCAGACGAACCTCACCCAGCGTTCTGACCGGTGAAGAAGAAATTCGAATATTTGATCAAGAGAAGCAAAAATATAGTGTTGAATTCTGAAACAATGAATAATGTTGAATATATATATATATATATATATATATATATATATATATATATATATATATATATATATATATATATATATATATATATTGTTACGTATATGTAATTAAATTGCTTGTGTGTTAGTTTTGAAATTCTTTTTATTTTTGTTTCATTACATTTTATTGTAATGATTATTGAAAGGATTCAAAATTCTTTTTCAGTAATTCGATATTTTCTTTTAGCAAATGTTGTTTATTTAAGACGTAAAAGTATTACATGAGAATTATTTTTAGTTAACCTAGTTCGTCTGGGGCTGGCAAGAACGTAAACAGGCAGTTAAAATGATTGGTCAGTATCAGGGCCATACTTTGATTGCGTGATCACCATGTGTAAACAACGCTTTTTTCGTGATTGGTTCTTAAGTGGGGCTACACTGGCGTACGTGATAGTTTTCTTGTAGTAAGAGACCACATGACCCATCTCGCGAGACTTGAAATGATGTTTCTGGGGTTTAAATACGCATTCTTAATATTCTTCTGGCAGAGTCGTTTAACATCTTGAAGGAACAAGGTGTTATTTTTATTTGTTGCCAGATTGTTTGTTTTTCATCTGATTTTTGGATTTAATAATTTATTCTCCTGGAAACTCAACAAGTTGACTTATTTATAAAAAATTCTGAAAGATATTCAGGAAATTTATTCTGGAATTATTCGGAAACAAAAACTGTGATTCAGTTGAGGAATTGTTGATATTCGTACGTTGGACCACATCTGACGTCATCGCCTTCCATATTTGTGTGTCGTCGAGATTCGAACTTGGATTCTAATAGAACTATTTAGTGATAGGACATGTGTTTTTCATTCTTAGGATTAAATTTTGGATTATATTCACAAACCGTAAGTCCTATTTTCCAATTTTTGCATTGTTTTCTAGGGAAATAAATTATTTTGTTAAAATATACAAAGCTTGTTGGCTTTCACTCTTTTCTTTGTTACTGAGTACGAGCCCTTGTCATATATATATATATATATATATATATATATATATATATATATATATATATATATATACTCTTGGTGACTTATGGATGATACACTGTGTATCTTCATGGAGCCAAGCTGTGGAGTGATATTTGAATCAGGATACAAGTGGGAAAACTGACTTTTGAGTTCCTAATATAGTGCTCTGATAGAACTGTACAATTACAAGAGGAAGCCGAAGATTAGAACTTGAATAAGTTTCTATTAATTTTTTTTTAATTTCATTTATCATTTTAGGTAGTGTTAGTGGGAATGGGTGAGTGTCTGCATTATTAGTCTTATGTCAATAAATGTAATATTATTCGTGTATTTTTGTTTGTCTTCGTCTCTTGGGTGACTATCGCCTGTCCCAAATAAACCCTCCCCTATCTTAAGTATTTAAATAAGTGTGGACAAGTTCGTGACAGCTATCTTTAGCAGTTATTAAAATACAGAAAACGAATTGTTCCACACTAGACAAGTGCAAAGAATGAATTACAACTAATATAAAATGTAACAAAAGTTACCTGCTCTTTTTTAACAAGTTACCTTTGAAGTTCAGAAAGTGAAAATGACCATACTGAGCTCGCAATTTTTTTTTATAGGTGCAGACCTGTAAGACTAAGTGGTATACTCAATAACCCAAATTACACCCGTCAAACATACACCAGAACAAAGGGAATTAAAAGTTATTTTAACAATACCTAAGATATAAAAAGTTCTTTTTTAAATAGCCAGTATAACCCGTGAGGAAAACTGGGAAATTCTTTTTATTAAAAAATCTAACATTTTGCAAAATACAAAACTGTACAGCGACACCATAGCAGTCCGGTTAACAGTTTAAAGAAATATTCTATTCGTAGAAAAAAGATTGTCTTAGATTTCCGTTTCAAGAGATATTCTAAATATCTCTTAGACGTATACTTTCCGATTCATGCCATATCCAATGCCTTTTTGTACGTTTTATTCATAAAATCATGCCGAGTCCAATGTCAAGAAATCGTCTGCTTCACAATTAAAACGATAGAAGAATAGAACTGGTGCTTTAGAAAAATTCCAAGAGGACGTGAGTGAAATATTACATGAAACACAAAATTCAAAACAAACGAAACATTTTTTTTTCACTTCTTTCATCCTATGTATTTATATACAAAGGTTACAGTGTAAACTTTCACTCAGTAACAGACTGAATGACCCCCACAATCTAATTACACAGAAAATGACTTACTTTATATATTGCTCTAAAAGGTACGGATCAAAGCTGCTTGACTCCTAGGAGAATACATCACTATGCATTATAACTGTTTCATTCAATCGGCGACAACAATCTTCTGTTTACCACAGAGTGAAAGTATCTCGAGATCTGCCTGCAACACACTGAGGCGTCATGTGATTATATTCGTAGTCATGCCATTTTTACGTCGTGGAAACCATTACATCCGTTTAAACTTGTTCATCTTTGAACGCGATTTTCGACCTTTTACACTGAACACATTCTTAATTTAATGATATTTCGATATTTTGAATCTGAGAAAATAACAAATTAAACAAATTAGCAAAAAACAAAACAAAACAAATCCAAAGTCACATTTTTGACAAATTTCTGAACAACAGAAAGGAAAAATGAAAAACAATGCTCGTATCTAGACCGTTGAACGTCAATCGATTGATTCATTATGTAGATTACTAACACTCTAAGTAGGTGGCATGTTGGCGACAAATTCAATACACCAATAGTAAAACACACCAAAGCCTTTTTTTCGGGTTCCACAACGAATGTTCCCTCGTCGTTTTGATCTAGCATCCCTAACATAGATCCAGAAGATCCACTAACTGGATAACGCCGTGAAATTGTGGTAGCTACTGTAAATGCTGTAACGCCGATTACTGAGAACCTGTACATGCCGGTAACCTCAGCTGTATGTTTAATGGATTTATTGAGTAGTGTCCATAATGCTGATCCAGACGCTACTGTATGTACTACACCATCGGTAATCTTTTTTATGTCAGAGAGTTTAATGTCGATGACTACTGGACTTCCCAAAAATTCGTTCATGGTTCTATTTGTGTTTCTACGAAAATTTGCAAACGCGGTTACATGATTAGCATATTCAGATCTAAATGTGGCCATCAGTTATTGTCTGTGTTGGTAATGTTGAATATCAGACGGGAATGCTTTGAAGTCCTTCAACACATTTTAAAAATTCCTTCGGTGGTGCCAGTCGATACGAATGAAAATAAACAAATCCACGTGCATCAATCGCGTATGCAACCCAATGAGTACCCGGACCAGAACCTCTATCGACATTAATGATACCGGTTTCAACATTGTTTGGATGTTTTGGTAATTGATCACGCATGAAAACACCTCTGAAGTTTTTAATGTTTAATTTCTTAGCAGCTTCAAGCAAATCAAAATTGGACATGGGAAGCATGTCTAGCGAAGTGTCCCGGGCAGTCTTAGATCTGACCGTACCATGAACGAAGGGTTCCTGGCAGTCTTAGACCCTGTCTATATTTGTAAGTCTTTAGTCCGTGACCTGTTGCTTTCTTTAATGTCATCTCAGCAGCAGTTCCAACAGCACCAAGTGCAGCTGCTTTTTCAGCAGCTGAGGCTGCAGCAGCTATCAACGCTGGTATAGCTGCGAGAAGTGGAAATATACCACCCGTCTTGGCAATGTCTTTAATGGCACCCGCAAAAAGATTAAGTCTAACACCATTCGCTGATCGTTTTGGCGTCACTGAAGTGCCTGAGTTGACGTTCTGTCAAGGATAGTTTATTTGGACCCTTCGGATCGCTTGCGATCTTTGTTGATTTCAGTAATACTTTTATTCCAAAATTCTTTTTTAATGCTGACTGCAACTTTTTAATCTGACCAGGAGTCAGAGTAACATTAACGTGATGATATGGCATTATAATATAATGGGCGATTTAATTACTAATCACGAGTGATCCAGTTACATGTTTTCCACAGGGGCATCAATGATTCTCATTCGTCCACCAACACCTTCAAGCAACATTGTTTTGCCTGAGAGTATAACAGCGATTGCTCTGTAATTGGCAATAGCTCCTCATGCCACACGAGCTCGGAAGCGTATATCAACGAGAAGATTGCCTAAATAAATCCAAGTATTCCAGCGAAAAGTAATAGATCGGATACAGCGTTGTGAAATCTAGTTGTGCTATTTGTAGACCAGAATCAACATTTTGATCACGTCCCATGAATGTCATCAAACGATCATAATATGCACGTGCAACATGATTATTCTCAAAATTCAATAATATATCTTCGGCTGGTTCTTGATGCCCGTTTATTCTCAGTAAAACTTCAGTAACAGCAAGTTTGTCAAATATCATTGTATTGTGTGTTTGTGAGTTTACTCTAGCAGCATTTTGAAAAGCAATAAATATATGTCGCGGTGCAGAAACACCTTGCTGTGATGCTATCTGCCATGTGAATAAACCGCTAACGTTTCTTTGAACACTATCTGTGGTCATCGTCAACCATGATAATGTTGATTTACCACCTGAGTGCATAAAAGAGATCAGCCGTTGTTCTTCAGCAAGTGATCGTATCACTATTGGCATCCACAATGAAACTTTTGTTAGTATTACTTTAGCTGCATCACCAGCAGGTCGCCAGACTGCATCATCGTCGGTAATTTTTCTTACAAGTACAACTGTATGATTGGCTCCAAAAATAACCTTTCTGACATTTCTGCAAAATCCAAAGATATGTGACAGTGGAATTGCACATGAAAATCATCTACTTCCATCTTTCAGCATTGATCGACGTGCTATGAATCCTAAGTTGAATTCTTGGATGGTGCTCTGTAACGTCGAAAATGCAGCGGCGGGTAGGAGTATCATTCCAGCTGGTTGTGGATCAGCCGCTCTAGCGTTTGTTAATTGTGCCAAAAGATGCTGTCAATATATTGTCAGGGTAGTCAGAAGTATCCTTGACAAACATCACTGACGGACCAGCTGATCTTGAATAATCATCGGAATATCTTGCTAGACCCAATATCGTCGTGGCAACGTCGAAGTTTTCCAGACATGATTCAATGTTTCTTCCGTCGATGCTGTACGTGGCCATGATGCCATTATCAACAAAACCAACTCTAACGTCAGCTCCATATTCAGTATCATCTGTTTTTAGAATTCTACCTTCTACTTCAATAAATGTTTCAGCGGGTAAGAAATCTCTGCTTGTATCCTGAACTTGCAGCTCAATTCGCCCACGATGATTTGGCTCTCGTGCATCATACGAATAACATTGATAATCACGTACCGATTCATCTTTGAGGACTGGCGTATCCATGTCGAATGCGGGATCAGATACACGCTTGAACATCTTTATTATTAATTCATTATCGTCTAACACGAAGACAACTTCCTGCTATTAGACTAGCAATTATATATTGTTTTCTTTTTCTGACAGGGGTCGACCGCTCCGGTGGCCTAGTGGTTAGAGCGTCCGCCTCGGATGCGGGAGGTCGTGGGTTCGATCCCCGGTCGAGTCATACCAAAGACTTACAAAAATGGTACTAACAGCTGCCTCGCTTGGCGCTCAGCATTAAGAGGTTAGTGTTAGGACTGGTCGGCCTGGTGTCAGGATAATGTGACTGGGTGGGACATCATGCTACATGTCTGCGGCATGATGCCCCAGTGCTAGACATCACTATAAACTGCCACACTGCAGACATCGTAGCGATATGACTGAAAAATTGTTAAAGCTACGTTAAAAATCATAATCACATAATCACATCTTAACATGCCATCACAGCGTTGTTGACTTATACCTTTACTGATGGTGGTCAAGTGAGGTGATAATAATGGCGATAACCATGACACAGGCGAGAACAATATAATTATTACTATTCCGCCATTGTTACCATTTTGCTTATGTGGAGCTCAAAATCTACTGTCGACTAATATTTTCAAATTAGCATGAAACATGAAGCCCGACCATCAAAATCTGTCCGTTATATACTTTATTCTGAAGATAATATCGCTCATTCCCAAGTATGAGTGCATTGCTTACTGCAAAGTAAACATCGCTCGGATGCAGGAGGTCGCGGGTTCGAACCCCGTCCGGGTCATACCAAAGACTTTTAAAAATGGTACTAACAGCTGCCTCGCTTGGTGCTCAGCATTAAGAGGTTAGTGTTAGGACTGGTCGGCCTGGTGTCAAGATAATGTGACTGGGTTGTGACATCAAGCCACATGTCTGCGTCATGATGCCCCAGTGCTAGAAATCACTATAAACTGTCACACTGCAGACATCGTAGCGATATGACTGAAAAATTGTTAAAGCTAAGCTAAAAATCTAAGTCACACACACACACACAAAGAATGAGGGCTTTGACTGTTGAAAAGTAGGTATTTATCCTCTGGCATATGCCTCGTGATTTGTACTAATCATTTCGAGCGCATGCAGAATTCACAATACATGATTGCCACCGTGTGTTTTGCAAACGGAAATAAATCATACTGGTCGATGCCAAAGTAGATGTTTAATGGGGAATTCAGACCACATCGTCAGTAATTCAAGAGTGTCACACATAATCCTTTCTCCGGAAGGATTAAAAAGTAATATAGGATGCTATTTTAAAACATAGCAAAGGATTCAATTCAAACTTTTACACAAATGAGTTTAGCAAACAACAAAAGAGACTATTTTAAAGTTTACACAAAGATGTTTTAAGAAGTTACAAAGATTTGACTTCAGAAACAAGTGATACCAAATGCAATCTCAAATACTTATTTCAAAACGTGGTAAAGCAGATGAATAAAAATAAAGTTCTGTACGGTGCAATTTCAATGGTGATTTATATAATATATTTAAAAAATTTTACATCATCTTTAAAGAGTTTTTTTTTTTAAAAAAAATATATTATTAAAAACTGGATTATATTCCTTTTAGTTAAATTTTCCTTTTAACATTTTAAACAGCTGTTTCAAAAAGTGACAATGCTTTTTATTTCTAAAGATATACATGATAAATTTAAATAAAATTAAAATGTTATTTTAAAAAGTAGTGAAGAAAATAAATATGATACATGAATCAATATAAAAGCAGTAACATTCTCTATCGAAATCTTTTTAAGTGAAATTATTAATAAAAGGTGTCAAACCTCAAACAATTATTAGGATAAATATAAAGTCATTTAACCAGAGTAAAATCTCAGGATCAATAGAATATTAGTTTTTATTTGTAATACAGGCCTCTGGCCCATGATACATATCCAAATCATGCGGTACAAAAAGATGTTATAGTGCGTAACAAAAGAGCATCGTATCTATTGAAAGTAATGTACGTGGAAGTAATTATTATTGCATTTTTCGAACTGGGTGAGATACAAATATATATTACACAGTAATCGCAAAAAAGAATTTAAGAGGAACCCTAAAACTTGCATGAAGCAAGTCTCCTGATATTGATCTAGACTCTCATGTAGCAGGAGTCGTTGATAAAACGGTTACTCTAATCTGTTAAGGCGTTTATAGTAAACATTGCTGAATTAGTCATCAAAATTTTACTAGTATCATTTTGTATGACAGACCTAAATGTTTCTAAAGTTGGATTATTATGTACAAAGTTGGGTAAATATTTTCTTCGTATTTCTCTATACAGCGGACAAGCAGTAATAAAATGGGATTCATTTTCCATGTTAACGTTACAAATTTGACACAGTCATTACTCATAGCAAATACTTTCTTATCTTGTTGCAATACCTCTGATTGGCAAGTTACCGACTCTAATCATAGTGATTATATAAGAAAGAGTGCTGTCTCCCAACAATTCTAGATATCTTTGACAAGTAAATTCTGCTCCCAATGAACTATAGAAACACAATCTTTGTATCAAATTTAATCTCATTCTGCAGCTTCTGCCTACAAATATCTTCACATCTCTGGCTGAACAATATAAGAAATGCATTTTCATTATTTACTTCTTGAGTAGAACAACCATTGCCAAATACAAGTGTAACTAGACGCTTTTTAATATTGTTTGCCAAGCAATCACAATTCCCCCTCCTCATCTTAAGGGTAAATAGTAGCATTGTTGAGGATATATGTCTTCTGGCAATTTTAGAATTCTTAGACAATATTTCAAAATACGTCTATGTCCTATACATTGCATACTAATTCTTCCTAATTCGTTATATGCGAATGCATTTTTTATGGGATTCAATATTTACCTATGTTTAGCAATGTACCACTTTTCGTAACTTCTGAGATAGCCTCCTCTGCGAAATACAACCACTCTTGTTTTTTTTTTCCATATTCACTTTTAATTTCCACTTTAGGCAATATGTATGCAGCCTACTAAGAATAATTTTGCAACTGGTGGGCAGTGTCATCAAAGCCAAATTGTCTGCATACAACAGTAAAAATAGCAGGTGTCTACCGACACACTCCCGCTTTCTTCAGCTAAACCAGATTCAAATCGTTCAAAAATAAAGAAACAAGTATAGGCGATAGAATACGTCCTTGGCGGACGCCCAAAGGGCAATTAAACACATTAGTAATACGATTGTTGGACTTAACACGTTTTTCATCATTTTAAATTGCTTAATGATTCTTAACATTTCCCCGCTAATATTTTCACTAACGAGCTTTTGGTGCAGTAAACCCCC
>JAECUM010033991.1:31819-46690 GCA_016617855.1 Megalonaias nervosa
TCTCTCTCCTATCAAAGGCATTTTCATAGTTAATAAATACTTCATAGAATCTACCCCTTCGTTTTCTAAATATTTACAAATTAATGTGTATTGTGTAAATATATTATCTGCTGTATACCCCGCTCTAAATACTGCTTGCTCTTCGCCCAGTAACTCGTTTTCCTCCACCCATTCATTTATTCTGTTATTTAAAATCGATGTCAACACTTTGCTTATTCCAGGTAGTAGACTAATGCTTCTGTAATAGAAGGCTTCATTTGATAAAAATTGGTATCATGATAGCCGTACACCAACATTCTGGATAATATCCAGCATCGAATAGTTTATTCAATAATATTGTTAATTTTGATGTTGTTATGTTACCCGTACATATAAAGAAGTCGCTGGATAAATCATATATTCCCCCAGCTTTGTCATGTTTCAGTTTACTCAGTGCTAGGCGTACCTCTTCAGTGATTATTCTATCTAAAGTCTCATGAATTAGTTGAATGTTTTCATTTTCCTTTATCTGCTGGAAAAATTAAATAATTCTGAAAAATATTCATACCAAGTTGCAGATGTGACACTATTTGCATACCAGGACTAGGGTATTTTACAAGGCGCCAGAGAAGTTGTGTATCTTTGGAGTATAACGCAGATTAAAAGATTGTTTTGTTTTTTTGTTTTAATTCATATTTCTTTTGCCTGTTTCTTGTAAGAGATGTATACATATTTCCTTAAAATTTGTAATTTTCTAGTGATTCATTTCTTCCTTTTAATCTGAACTGTCTTAGATATCTTAAGGTTGTGCTTTTGGCGGTTGTGCAATCTGTGTCAAGCCAAGTCTGGCAATTAATAATAATAATAATAATAATAATAATAATAATGCTGACTTTGTATAGCGCCTAATCTTTAGAAGCTCTAAGCGCTTTACAACATTTGACAACACTTAAAAAAAACATATATAATGATATGATTACAAAAATAAAAACAAATACCACGAAATTAGAAACAGAAAACATGCTCTAAATATTTAAGGTAAGGATACATTATAAGGATACATTATTAGGTCTTTAAGTCTGTTCTTGCAGTTGAAATAGGTGAGTTTTAAGAGCGCTCTTGAATGAGATCACTGTGTCTTTGTGTCTAAATGCAGTGGGCAATTCGTTCCACATTGCTGGGCCCTGGTATGCAAAAGAGTGTTGTCCATGTGATTTCATTTTCATAGTGGGAATAATGAGAATACGAGTGTCAGAAGAGGAGCGTAAGTATCTTGCAGGTGTGTACACATGGGAGAGGTCGGATAGGTATGTTGGACTGGAACCCGTCAGTGAAACGTAGCACAGAGAACAAATTTTGTGTTTAATTCTGGATCGTACGGATAGCCAGTGTAGGGTACAGAGCAGGGGAGAGGCGTGCTCTGATCGTGGTACTCTAAGGATGATCCGAGAAGCTGTGTTCTGAACTTTTTGAAGTTTCTGGAGTAGATATTGAGACGAACCAGACGGAATTGAGTTACAATAGGCCAGTCTTGAAAATACTAAGGAACACACAAGTGTTTTAGTGGCATCAACTGAAAAGATACTTGCGAATGGAGCTGATGCATCTCAGCTCAAGATATGCAGCCTTGCATATGTTCATGACATGTTGGTGCAATGAGAGTACTGTCAAGAGTAACACCTAGGTTTCGTACTGACTGTGTGAATTTAATGTTGGTGTTGCTGATATTTATTGTCTGAGGTAAAGGATGTGAATGAGAAAGTCTGTGTTGTAATCAGAATGGCTTCAGTTTTATCATCATTCATCTGCAGCTTGTTACATGTCATCCATGATTTCACATCGGAAATGCACCTCTCTACGCCTTGGATGGTAGCTTCAACTTCAGTTGATGGCTAGATTTGTATATTTGGGTGTCATCAGCATACAATTGGTGAGACACTGGATGATGATCTATGACACTTGAGAGTGGCTGAGTGTATAGAATGAAGAGAACAGGTCCAAGAACAGACCCCTGTGGAACATCACAACATAGATCAACTGGGCTGAAGTGTTTACCATTTGCGGACACAATTTGTGTCCTGTTGACCAAGTAGAACTTGAACCATAGTAAGGCCGTATCATGAATGCCAAATACATGCTGGAGACGGTGAAGTAATATATCATGGTCTATAGTGTCAAATGTTGCAGACAAGTCAAGGAGAGCGAGGACTGTAATCTTTCCGCTATCCAAAGCAGAGATTAGGTCATTGACTACTTTCAGAAGAGTAGTTTCAGTACTGTGGCAAGGGCGATATGCAGACTGTACATTGCTAAAAAGACTGTTTGAATTCAGATGAGATACAAGTTGGGATAGAACAACTTTTTCTAAGATTTCTGACATGAATTGGAGATCAGAAACTGGGCGGTAGTTCTTTAAATCATTATGGTCGAGTGTTGGTTTCTTCAGCAGAGGCTTTACAATGGCAGTTTTGTAAAATGATGGGATGATGGGAATTCCCCAGATGAGAGAGAGGTATTAATAACATCAGTTAGTGAAGGCAATATTTGATCTAAGCACTCTAACAGCAGCGACGTCGGAATCGGATCAAGTTCACATGACTTTGGTGCACTCTTCATCACGATTGTACGTACTAAATCCATAGAGACAGGTTCAAATGCTGCTAACGGTTGCCGCTGAAATTCTGTATCGCAACTGTATGGTGACGACGAGTCAACTGAAATTGTGTTGTCAAGTTTATCTCTGATGGTTTGTACTTTGTCACGAAAGAAATTTGCAGACAGGTCCGGAAGGTCGACTAGAGAGAAGGTAGCTGGAAGTGGTGTACATTTGTTCCTTGACATTAGCTTGTTAGTTATCTCAAATAGCTCTTTGCAGCTGGAACTTTCCGTGATCTTAGTACTGTAGTGGGCTGATTTGGCTGCATGGACTATGTTTGTGACATTCTTCTTAGCGGCATCATAGATCTGCTTATGAATAGTGAATCTGGTGAAAAGCCAAAGCCTCACAGCTTTACAGCAGTCTCTTTTAGCAGTGCGAAGCTGGTCCCTAAAACTGCTATACCACGCAGAACACTTTTGAATTGCTGCTTTGCACTTGGTTGCTGGGGCATGTTTATCAAGCAATGAACGAAGGCAGTTATCGAGTTGTTCTGCTGTAGGAGGTAAGCTAGTTGTTAGGTTTGCTTGGATGTCATGCATTAGTTGGGTTCTGTTTATCATACGGAGGTTTCTCTTAGTAGCAAATAAAGGTGGAGGGTTAGTGACTGAAACGTCAAGATGGCATATAATGCAGAGGTGATCTGATGAAAGTTCGTGGGATACCAGGGAGGACTGTAGAATATTATCATCAGGTCTGTAAAGAATCCAGTCTAAAATGTGACCATGTTTATGGGTGGGTTGGCTAACTGACTGTTTGAGGTTGAAAACGTGAATGGAATCTAGGAGTTTGATGTGCATGGGTTTCCAGGACAGTCAAAGTGAAAGTTGAAATCTCCAAGAATAATCAGGTTGCCACCTATCGAATTTCCATACTCCAGGAGATTCGGAAACTGCTCCAAAAAGAGAGATTCTGTCAGATTGTTTTTTCTACTAGGAGGAGGGCCGTAGAGGCAGAAAAAAATGGACTGACTTTTGTTCCAGTGTGGGTGTAAATTTGGACTAGTTCAAACAATGTGTGGTAGAAATTGAAGGTTGTAGTGTAGTTAAGACGGTTGATCATGGAGTTCTTTGCGATGTCAGCAATTCCACCTCCGCGAGAGTGGCGGGGGAACGACTTGATGGAGTAACCGGTGGGTGTTAGATCCGCGCACTTGGGTTCATCGCCTGATTAACAATTCTTCTTGGAGATGTGACAGCTAGGATATGCTTTCTATTTATTGTCTTCATTTTGCTTGCTGCATCATGGTAAATATCAGTAATTGTTTTGACACATTCATTAAGTTTTAAATTCTTATCTAAATTTTTATATCATAATAGATCTTTGAAATTTTGGATAAAAGATAGTCCTTCTTCTTTGTTCAATATGTATTCATTTATTTCGTTACCTCCAGCAACACCTATAGCCTTTTGTTCTAGTTTACCCATGTAGACAAGGGAAAATATAACAGGCATGTTTATTGATTCCAATCTATCATCTGTGTCAAAGGATGATATATTTTTAAAACACATAGGTCAATTTATACAATATTAAAAAGTCGCTTATACAACACATTATCAAAATTAATAATAAAGTTATTAATGAAATGATTGATTCCGCAAATAAATTATCATTACTAAATATAAAATGATCAGGAAACTTTCATCACATAATTGTATAATTAAATTATAAAAGATAATATAATTGCCAACAGCCACTCTCTCAAGTCAATGATTGAAATAACCGTAATAAAATGAAAATTACTCTCATCCAAAAACTATTTTGCAAAAGAATAATAGGAAAAAGTTGCTCTCACAAACAAATTATCAAAACTAAGAAAAAAATATAAAATAATTTTTTAAAAATCACTCCCTTTAAAAAATAATCAACGTTGGTTAAATATAATCAAGAAAGTACACGCATCCTAATAAATATTAAAACATAATTTATAAAAGAATCAGCTAAAGACGCCCACGCAAATAAATTATTAAAAATAATCATAAAACAATGAATGAAATGCCGCCAAAGCAAATAAATTGTCAAATATAACATAAAACTATTACCAAAAGTACATTCATCCAAATAAATTATCAAAATAGTCACAAAACAATTAATAAAATGTCGTCGACAAAAAATTTATCACAAAAATCATACAACAGTTAATAAAGAGACGCCAGTCCAAATATATTAACAACACTACTTAACAAGAAGTTGCTTACAGAAACAAATTGCCAAGAATAAAAATAAAATAAATAATAATACTCTCCTATATAAATAAATTATCAAGCATGGTCATAAAATGATGAAACAAATAAAATAAAAAAAAATATATAAAATAATTAACTCAACGTAATATTATTGAAAACATAATCGTCATTTAAAGAATGAATCATATTATAAGTACATAGGGTACATGTTTTCTATATAGGCGCCAGAAACCTCTCATCTGTAAACTCGATCGTTTCCATGTTATTGGTATTAAAGCAAATGTTTCCGTTCAACTATACTTCTATATTTACAGGTAATATGAAACTTACCTTATATTATAATTAGCCAATTATCTATTTCTAAATATGACAATAGTTGTTTTTTTTTCAAGGCCATTTTGATTATACGCCGTCGGTTTCAAGCTAGCTAGATATTTATATACTTATTAAAGTACGTCCTTCTTTATAGGTTTATTTCTTTAGAATTATTCACTTTATGTTTAACAGGATTATTGATTAGAATAACTTGTTTCTGTTTTTATTTGGATTTTTAAGAAGAATGATTCACTTTGATGTTTGGCAGGATTATTTCTGGAGTCTCTTTTTTATATATCGTAGGGTTATTGATTAAAATTATTTAGATTTGCATTCAAGGGGATTAGCTTTATATTGATTTACTTGCATGTTTATTATAATTAATTATTATAATTGTTTCCTTTAATGTTCAAGTGAATTAATAATTATAATGATCCATCTGTGTGCTCATTACGAGTCTGTTGTTCGAATGATTCATTTATGTGTTTAACAGCATTATTTAGTAGAATAATTTACTTTTTTATTTATCAAGATTGTCTTTGTCAAAAATAATTTAGTTCTATGTTTAACAGGAGTTATTTGCTTTTATGTCTAACTGGAATGATTTACTATTATGTTTAACAGGAATGATTTACTGTTATGTATAAAACGAGTGATTTACTTTTATGTTTAACTGGAATTATTAACTTTATTTTCAACAGGAGTGATTTACTTTTATCTTTAACATGAATGACTTACTTTTATGTTTAACATGAATGATTTACTTTTATGTTTAACGGGAATTATTTACTTTTATTTTAAAACGAATGGTTTACTTTTATGTTTAACAGGAGTGATTTAATTTTATCTTTAACATAAATGATTTACTTTTATGTTTAACGGGAATGATTTACTTTTATTTTAAAACGAATAGTTTACTTTTTTATGTTTAACGGGAATGAGTTACTTTTATGCTCAAAACAAATAATATACTTCTATGTTTAACGGGAATGTTTTATTTTTATTTTAAAACGAATGGTTTACTTTTATGTTTAACAGGATTGATTTAATTTTATCTTTAACATAAATGATTTACTTTTATGTTTAACGGGAATGATTTACTTTTATTTTAAAACGAATGGTTTACTTTTATGTTTAACGGGAATGAGTTACTTTTATGCTCAAAACGAATGATTTACTTCTATGTTTAACGGGACTGTTTTATTTTTATTTTAAAACGAATGTTTAACTTTTATGTTTAACAGGATTGATTTAATTTTATCTTTAACATAAATAATTTACTTTTATGTTTAACGGGAATGATTTAATTTTATTTTGAAACGAATGGTTTACTTTTATGTTTAACGGGAATGAGTTACTTTTATGCTTAAAACGATTGATTTACTTTTATGTTTAACGGGAATGATTAACTTTCATTTTCAACAAAAATGATTTACTTTTATCTTTAACAGGAATGATTTGCTTTTATGTTCAACGAGAATGATTAACTTTCATTTTCAGTAGGAGTGATTTACTTTTATGTTTATCAGAAGTGATTTACTTGTATGTTTAGCAGGAATGATTAGCTTTCATATTTAACAGGAATTATTTAGTTTTTGGGTCTAACAGGAATGATTTATTTTTGTTTTATGTATGCTTAGGGTGATTAATGTTTATAATGATTTATTTTTATGTTTTATGTATGCTATGAGTGATTAATGTTTATAATAATTTATTGTTTTTGTTTTATGTATGCTATGGGTGATTAATGTTTATAGTGATTTACTGTTATGTTTTCTGTATGCTAAGGGTGATTAATGTTTATAATGGTTTACTTGATGCTAAACGGGATTGTTTATTACGATGGGGATTTAGATTAATTAGAATGAGTTACCTTTATTTTCATCAGGCTTCTTTTCTCAGAAAGATTCACTCTTACGTCTAAGAGAACTGTTTAGTACAATATTTTGTTAAAATTGTTCTTCCATGTTTAACAGGGTTATTTATTACAACTATTTATTTCTTTCTTTGATATACTTTTTATGGATGATCTGCATATATGTTTAACAGGATTGTTTATTAGAATGATTTCTTTAATGTTGAGTAGGATTATGTTTTTTGAGAATGATTTCCTTTTTTTATTAACAGGATCTCTGATTAGAAGAACTTTTCGAAATGAATATTTATTCGACTACTATTCATTTCTTGTTATTATTATTATTTCCTTTTATGTATAACATGAGTATTTTTATAATGGTTTTACTTGTGTGTTAATATGTATTATTTATTGGGATTATTTCCGGGTATGTTTGTTAAATTTATTTTTAACATGATTTACTGTTATGTTTAACAGGATTGTTTATTAGATAGATTTATTCTTAATTTTACCAGGAATATTTAATGAAATAATTTAGTTTCAAATTTTAACACCGTTATCTATTAGAATGATTATTTTATGTTTATTAGACTTATATATTACAATGATTTACTTTCAAGTTTAACAGGATTGTTTACCTGAATTAGTTACTTTTCTGTTGATTGTGACGATTTAATAGACTTTTGTACTTTCATATCTGTTAGGCTTATTTATTAGAATGAATTAATTTTATGTATACCAAGATCATTTATTAGAATGGTGTTCTTCGACCTTAATTGGGATTACTTATTAAAATGATTTCCTTGTATGTTCAACAGGACTATTTATTACATGATTTAATTCTATGCCTAACAGGACTACTTACCACATTGATCTCCTTTTACCTTCATCAGGATTACTTAATAGAATGATGTACTTTAATGTACTGAAGGATTATTAATTAGAATTATTTGCTGTTATTTTCGTTGAACGATTTACTTCTCTGTTTATTAAAGATTTGTTTTTGTTAAGTGGATTAGCTTTTAGTTTTGGGATGATAACTTGTTCGAATGATTTAATTTTAGTTTCAACATGACTATTTATTCTTATGATTTTATTTCATATTCATCTGAGTTATTTATCACAATGATTAACGTTTACATTTATTAAGAACTATTTTGTCAAAATGATTTTGTTTTATTTGTAACTTTTAATGTTTGATAGAATCAAGTATTTTCATGTTTAACATGATTATTAATCGGGAAAACTTACTTTTTATAGTTATTAGGTCTTTTGAAAAAAAATTATTTGCTATTAGGCAATACTAATACAGTTATTACTACTCCATTATATCTACCCTATAGACAAACATGGAGACCCACTTTTATTTTAGGAAAAGCATCTGTTCTTTTGACCTTCCATTCTCGTAAAAATAGGTTGCACTTCAATTACCTAGCCGTAACTCTTTCAGGAATATACAGGTATGCACGACTATATTTTCTGATTATGTGAAACAATAGTGCAATGTAAATCAACTATAATTCTGAGCTTGTATGTATATATGTATGTCTACAGGTGAATAGGTATTTTGGTAGGTAAATAGATAGATAGTCATTTGGCTATGTTTCCATGTATGCTTGTATGCCAGAATAGAAAGTGTAGTATGGAAAGCTTTTATAGTGTGTGTGTGTGTGTGTGTGTGTGTGTGTGTGTGTGTGTGTGTGTGTCTTCCTTAATGAAGCAGTCAAGGTGGTTCTACATACAGGCCCCTAACCTGATGATTTTCAATATGGATATCTATATATCTGTTAAAGTTTCATACGCAGTTAAACTCATTTGCATTTTTATAAGCAATATAATCCCCAACCTTTGATAAGAGTGAGACGTGGGAACGGCACTCTGGCGTATGTTACAAACACTTTAAACATAGGTAACACGATCCTCACGTATCTCGTACTCTTCACATATCTCGTATCTGATTTCTGTTTAACAGCATAATGAAGTGTGCATGCTGTCTTAGTATTCAACTCATAATGAAGCGTGCATGCTGTTTTAGTATTCACTCACCTGAAGTTGTACAATGACCTATAACTTGTTGTTTTTAAATCGAACACATAATACAGCCTGTTTAACGGCATGATTGTCCCTACTACGAACATCACTAGACAACTCATATTTTTGTGATAGATATAGTCACTACCTATATCTACGGTGGCTCAATAGTTTGTGTACTGCGCTTGCCGCCAGAAGGGTATGGGTTCGACTCCTCCCAGTTCACTGAGGTGTGTATATGGGCTGGGCACATTACTATAACAGGCTTGGCACGAGATAGCCTTTGATGTGCTGATGTACCATTATCCACTAAAACTAAACCAAACCCTGACAGATATAGGCTAAAATAACTACCCTTCTATGTATTCAACTATGATGGATGTAGGCTAAAATCGCTGCCCTTCTATGTATTCAACCATGACTTATGCAGTGGCGTAGCTTGGGGAGGGCAGGGGGGACAGTTGTCCCCGGGTGCCATGTGGAAAATACAACTATTCGTTATCTCAGATGCACTCGAAGGGGTCACCAAGTTTATGTTTTGTCCCCGGGCGCTAAATACCCTCGCTACGCCACTGGACGGATGAAGGATAAAATCACTGCCCTTTTATGTATTCAACTATGACGGATGTAGGCTAAAATCACTGGCTTTCTATGTATTCGACCATGACCGATATAGGCTAAAATCACTGCCCTTCTATGTATTCAACCATGACGGATGAAGGATAAAATCGCTGCCCTTCTATGTATTCAACCATGACGGATGAAGGCTAAAATCGCTGCCCTTCTATGTATTCAACTATGACGGATGTAGGCTAAAATCGCTGCCCTTCTATGTATTCAACCATGACGGATGTAGGCTAAAATAACTGTCCTTCTATATATTCAACTATGACGGATGTTGGCTAAAATCGCTGCTCTTCTATGCATTCAACCATGACGGATGAAGGATAAAACCACTGCCCTTCTATGTTTTCAACCATGACAGATGTAGACTGAAATAACTGCCCTTCTATGTATTCAACCACGACGGATGTAGGCTAAAATCACTGCCCTTGTATGTATTCAACCATGACGGATGTAGGCTAAAATAACTGTCCTTCTATGTATTCAACTATGACGGATGTTGGCTAAAATTGCTGCCCTTCTATGTATTCAACCATGACGGATGTAGGCTAAAATCACTGCCCTTCTATGTATTCAACTATTGCAAGACGAGATAGATATTTACATTGACTAAAATTGGTTAAAATCTATGTGGACATGTTTCTTTATCACACAATCTACTCAAAATCAAACAAATTTGTGTGATGTCAAAGGGGAATAACGTTATATGACTTTGGTTTGGGTTTAATCCTTTACTTTTTACATATCCTGTGACAACAACATGGCTTATTTATTTATTTATTTAGGTGGGAGGGATTACTAATAGAAAGCCATCAACATCCCAATTATTCATATTCTTATCGAACACCAAACTGGATGCAAGCACATACCTTGAAAGTCATGCTTGTCTATCAAAGTCCAGTCAAGTACAGAAAAGAGATAAATGCGTTAGATATTGCATCTAATTGCTTTAGAACATTTGTCTAACGAGTTAGAATATACTTCTAACGCGATAAAATAAACTTCTAACGAGTTAGAATATACTTCTAACGCGATAAAATAAACTTCTAACGAGTTAGAATATACTTCTAACGCGACAAAATAAACTTCGAAGATATTAGAGCTTGCTTCTATCACGATGTAAAATTCTAAGTCGTTATAAGTATAGTATTTATGTTAGAAACAATTTTAGAGCATGACATGCCATATATATCGCGTTAGGAACTAACACTTTGGAGATACAAGTCCAATCAGAACAGACTTCATGTTCGGTTTTTAAGTTTTTAATCTTCAATGCATTTTTTTTTAAATTTAAAATTTGTGAAAAATGACAACGTATAACGCGTCAAAAGCATATTTTTACGCGTACATTGCAAAGTCTAATGCGTTAAAAATGTTTTATCAACACGGAAGCTATTTATCGTGATTAGATAAGGCAGATTGGTATATAACACATACTGATGTATATTTTTCTTAACTAATTTGAATTTAATCGTAGTCCAAGAGAAATAGTATTTTTTTACATACGCGGCATAAAAATGAAGATAACTTCTAATGCATTCTATTTTTATGAAATCTTTTTTCATTATAATATTTCTTTCTTTAATGCAGGTGAGAGGTAATATAGGACACACTCGCCCACACCCTAATTTAATTCATGTTCGTGCTTTGTTATGTATTATCTGGATTTATGTATGTGGCTGTAATGCATATGCTATTGACTTATTTACAATTTTATAACTTTAGAGTCTATCACAGGCTAGCTTTACCAAGCTCCTTGCATCATGGATGTGTATGATCAATCTGAAAACCATCATATATTGAAACAGCTGGGTCAGATTTATTTATCACAAAATAAATTAATAAGGATGGAGTTGTTCTTCATTACCGTAGTCACGTTTCCCCTAGTACAAAGAATACAGCATGTATGATCAGCAGCACAACAGAAGTATTACTGAGACTATAGGAAGTACACTTCACACACTTCAACTTACTTGAATACTAAAACTTATGTAAAAGAATTACTTCCAAGATCTGTCCACTTTTTTTAACAGCAACATTCACTATAATGTAAAGTTATGTAATGTTCGCATCTACGAAAACTGAAATTTCAGCACGTGATTAATCTCAGAAATAACGGAGAGAGAGAGAGAGAGAGAGAGAGAGAGAGAGAGAGAGAGAGACTAAAAAAGAGAGAGGTTAGAACAATAAAAAGAAATAAATCTATATTGAGAAAGGTAGAAAGCCATACCATAAGCCAATGTGTATTGAGAAAGGTAGAAAACTATACTGTTTCGTGAATAAAATACCTCATTATGAACCCTATAATAAAGTTACTATTGACATAAAGATGGCCTGAATAACGCACACTTGAGTACCACCCCTGCGGACTAATATAAAGTGGTCTCCTATTCAAAGTCAGTGGTCGTCTCCGGATTTTCCAGTTTCTAACACCACACAAAACTACAGTATCCATAAAAAACATACTTATCATCTAATTTGAAATTAAGTAATATATTTTAAAAAGTGTATAAATAGACGCGTCATCGAAACTGAACTATGTTAAATGTTTAAAATAAAATATCACTATACAATTTTCTTTGATTAAGTTTGAAAGAATTCTAGTAATATATGCATATGTGTATACATTCCTCTATGTGTGTGTGCTTGTGTGTGTCTGTGTGTGTACTTTTGTGTGTGTATGTATTTGTGTGAATTCATTTACTGTGATCGAAAATCACAATGCTAGTATAAATATCTTCCAGATTCAGCAAATGTCGGTCCATCTCTGAATGTAGTGGTATAAAGAGCTCTCCTTTACACACCACTGATACATCTCTCCCCTCTCCGCCTGAGTTCGAGTCTCAGAACAATCAACGTGGCTATGTAAGAAAGCTTGCCAGCAGCTTCGAGTGGGATGGTTGTTTTTCACCTGGGTATTTTCCAGTTCTTTCTTAACTAAATATACTGACCACCATGTATGGCCACTCATGTGCTGAATAATGGCGCTAAACCATACAGAACCAAACCAAACCTGAATGAAGGCTCGCAAATCTAACTGCCTTGTCTACTGTCTACATTATTACTAGTGCTTTGAATTTGTTAGACCCCGCTATTGCTACTACTACTTTTTCTGTTGTGGACCGCTCCGGTGGCCTAGTGGTTAGAGCGTCCGCCTTGGAAGCGGGAGGTCGCGGGTTCGAACCCGGTCGAGTCATACCAAAGACTTATAAACATGATACTAACAGCTGCTCAGCATTAAGAGGTTAGTGTTAGGACTGGTCGGCCTGTTCTCCGGATAATATTACAGGGTGGGACATCATGCTACAAAAAAAAGAAAGAAAGAAAGAATGGAATAAAAGGCACTATAAAGGCCAATAAGTGTTCAAGTAGAGTTTGACAATAAAAATATAAAGCAATGACAATAGCCAGACATACATACATGCATACATACATACATACATACATACATACATACATACATATATGTATTTCGTGTCTGTTCTAAATATTATAGCGCTGTACAATAAGTTCTTTACTAATATACAGTACGTAAGTGCATCCCCTGAAATTAATTCACATGCACATCTACATACCTCAGTCTGATTATCAAATTACTAAATTACATTTTCTACTCATCTTGGTATGTTGTTCATACATTTGAAATCGTTACTTCAACCCGCATGAAACTGTAACATAACATTTTGAAGGCCTATGTACTTTTTATTACAATATTTTGAAGGCCTATACACATTTTATCAAAATATTTTAAATGTCACTGGCCAATAGTTTTTCATAAAATCTCGACACCTGAGATTCGGGTTTATTTCATAAGACCAAAGGCCATTACATTTTAATAAAATTTTGAAAGTCACTGGCCCAGGGAATTTTGTTTTATAAACGTTTGAAGACCAGTTGCCTAGGTGGATCAGGTGTGTCTTTTACATAAAAGGTATGTGGCCTAAGGTTTAGAGGACAGGTAAGAGGTTGCCTACGATTTTCCATAAAATTTACGTCAGCCTCGGTTTCATCATAAAATTTTGAAGGTCATTGGTCACGAGTTTTCCTTAAATATTTGGATGATAGGAACAAGGTAGATTAGTCTTTGCACAGAAAAAAGAAAAACGACTGATGGTCGTATACTGGTTTAATAAATGATACATTGCTTTCTTTAGAGTGGATGAAGAGTGGTTAAACGGTTTAAACTGGAAAGAACAGGATAAGTGGTTCGGAACGTTTGTCTTTTTAGCTACTTGAGTGTTGTCCAGAACAAATGAAACTTCACTGCTGATGAGGTGTATATTAATGTTTGGATGTAATTTCACTGCTGAATGGGTGTGTCTGAATGTTTGCATGTAATAGCACTACTGAATGGGTGTGTATAAATGTTTGCATGGAATAGCACTACTGAATGGGTGTATATGAATGTTTGCATGTAATTGCACTCCTGATTGGGTGTGTATAAATGTTTGCATGTACTTCGCCGCTGAATAGGTCTGTATGCATGTTTGCATGTAATTGTACTGTTCATTGGGTGTGTATGAATGTTTATGTAATTGCAACATAAGATGTAAAGTAATAGTTTGAGTTTTATATCGCAGAGACGGTCAAGAAATTTGAACTATTTGTAGGGGCGATGGTTAATTGGGTGCGAAATGATGGCAAAGAGACGTGAAGAAGATGTAGCTGTCAGCAGATTCATCATCATCATCATCATCATCATCGAGATCTATCAAGTAAATAGCGAAGATGATGAACAGTACACTTTTGGTCGTACTTGATTAAAATAAAAGCGTTCGGTCTTCGAAAGGGTGGTGGATTGTAAAAGAGATAGTACAGCTACCATATAAGTCCATCTCTACGACTACACGGTAGTCTGTCATACAATACTGTTTCTAAGACTAATCGTAGTCAGCCATTTCAGACTGTCTCAAAGACTACACGTAGTCAACCATCAAGACTGTCTCTAAGACTACACGTAGTCTGCCATACAATAATCTTTCCAGGACTGCAGGTAATCTGCCATTCAAAACTGTCTCTAAGACACGTAGCGTGCCATACAAGACTGTCTCTAAGATTACATTCATATGCCATGATGATGTGGTAGCACATACCCCACACACCTAAAAGGTATTGTTTTCGTATTTCCATAGATTTGGCATCTTACTTTAAAAAATATAAATGATGAAAACTTGCTGTAATGTTACAGAAAAGATTAATTTCGACATTTAAGATCCTACGTTAAA
>JAECUM010033992.1:0-28921 GCA_016617855.1 Megalonaias nervosa
AATAGCGGATAGGAAACCAATAAAAATATGTTTGCAATAGACAGATAGACAGAGAGACAGATACATACATGAATAGCGGATAGGAAACCAATAAAAATATGTTTGCAATAGACAGATAGACAGAGAGACAGATACATACATGAATAGCGGATAGGAAACCAATAAAAATATGTTTGCAATAGACAGATAGACAGAGAGACAGATACATACATGAATAGCGGATAGGAAACCAATAAAAATATGTTTGCAATAGACAGATAGACAGAGAGACAGATACATACATGAATAGCGGATAGGAAACCAATAAAAATATGTTTGCAATAGACAGATAGATACACAGCAGCAACTGTGCTTCCAGCACTGAAAGGGACAGAGCGAGATAAATATACATAACCGAGGCAGATGGCAATGACTCATGGAACAATAATCCTCTATACAGTCGATATAATTGTTATGCGTTTCAAACTCTTATTGCGTACAATGTTGTGGAAGTGATTCAGTTTTACCTGAAACTATATTAATCCATTATCAGCTTGTAGCACCAATTTAAGAAGAGACAATTTCTTATTCCAAAGCCTTAATAAAAATTATTTTGTGTTCTTGTTAGATATAACGGCACTTCTAACACATTCTAGGTTGTATCATGCCGAGGAACTACGTGCTTTTCACAAGCACAGCCAACTCGTATCGAAGTCCCGACGTTTATATTACACTAGTCTACAATATTTTTTCTGAAGTCGTCTGCTTCAGAGAAAAAATGTGCTATTTATTATGGATTTTGATGTGCTGAATTCAAATATGACAATTAAAACAACTGATTGGCTACTGTTTCCAAGATATTTAAGGTTTTATATTTTATGTCTATGTATATTGTGTAGATAATAGAGTTTTAATAAAAAAAAATTGTAAACCTAGGTCTTTTCATGCGTTTATGGTTGATTTACATGATAACATTTCACCTGTCCTGTTTAAGTAACACTTTAAGAAAACAGTAAAAGGGTTATGTAAATAAAATTTATTATGAAACAAAAGGCGAAAAACTATTATGTATATATAAGTACATACTTTAGTCCTTAATCAGTGTCTACTCGGCGCTTCTTGGCTTGTCTCTTGCATTCATTAAATGGAGCATCTCTTGTCACTGTCTAGCAATAGTCTGCAAGCGTTGATGGGCTCCATTTGCCCTGATAGAGTTTCTCCATTGTTGCAATCTCCTGGTGAAATCGCTCGCCGTGCTCGTCGCTCACTGCTCCACATTTCGGTGGGAAAAAAATCTAGATAAGAGTGCAAAAAATATATCTTTAGCCACTTGTTGCAACCAAGGCTTTTGTAGGCCATGAGGAGGTTTTCCACCAGCTTCCTGTAGTTGTGTCTTGCTGTTTCCGAGATAATTTGTTGCCGCTAACTGGAAGGCTTTGCATGCCGTCTTTTCCTTGCCACGCAATGCACGGCTAAATGCACCATCTCGAAGAAGTTCACGAATCTGAGGAGCAACAAAGACACCTTCCTTTATCTTAGCTTCACTTAACCTTGGAAATTTTCCAGTCTGCAGACCAAGCAAGAGATCAATAATCTTCAAATCGCCACAAAGATGCTACTGATGTTGGTCATAGTTTATGCACATCAAAAGTTGTTTCATATTTTCATAGGTTTCCTTTGTATGGACTGCACGACCAACTGGAATTGATGGCAAAACATTACCATTATGCAGCAAAACAGATTTAAGAATCGTCTTCGATGAATCAATGAATGGTCTCCACTCATCTGGATCGTGAACGATGTTGAGGTCTGCCATCACACCATCGATGTTTTTACAGGCTACAAGATCACCTTCCATGAAGAAGAACGGGACAAGATCCTTTTGACGGTCACGGAACATGGATAACCTATCATTACCTGCCAGGAGATTCCACCGCTGTAGTATGGAGCCCAACAGCTCTGCCTTACTCTTGGATAGTTCAAGATCCCTGACAAGGTCATTCACTTCACCGTGTGTTATGAGTGCGGTTCAGAGGAGGAGGATGGGAATAAATATGGATCATGTGACATTGATGGTTCAGGACTAGAAGTTTTATCCTCTTCCTCTTCCTCGTCTGACTCAAGTGAGAATCATTCTGGTACATCAGGAACCGGCAGTCTTTCTCCGTGCGGTATTGGGCGTATAGCTGATGGATTGTTTGCATAATGCACAGTCCACGTTTTCTTCTTTGACACACCTTTCCCAACTGGAGGCACCATGGAGAAGTAACAATTGCTGATATGATCCGTTGTCTCTCTCCAAATCATTGGCACTGCAAAAGGCATATATTTCCTTTTCCTGTTCAACCACTGGCGAGGGTTTGTTGCACAAGTGTTGCAGCATATGTGTGTGGCCCACCTCTTGTCCTGATTTTGCAGTCAAAATAAAGGTGATATGCTTTCTTAATCATAGTGGTTATTCTGCGCTTCTGTGATGCAAAAGTCACTTCACCACAAACATGGCAGAAGTTATCTGATTGTTCACACAAGTACAATGTATATCTGCTAACTTTGGTTAAACAGAAATGTGTCCCTTTGTAAAATCAAACACTGACAAATAAGAGAGCACGACTTTGTATGATTTCTAAAGCTGATATAGGGCAATCTGTTCAGCAGAGTGATGTAAGCTTAGTTATGATTGCATCATCCATGACTTCTAGGAATAACATGATGCAATTCATATCATGTATGACGTATTACCAGCTTAAGATTGCATCATTTATTGTTTTGCCTAAAAAGCAAGTACTGTCTAAACCCAGTCATAGATTTATTCATAGATCCAGTCAAAGATGTATTTTAGTCATTTCCGGTTTAAATTAAGATCCCTTCCCAATATTACTCACTTATCCTCCGCGATTCCCAAGTCAAAGGGTCGTATATACTGACCCAGTGGCATATCTTTAAAACTAGAGCCATTCAGCAATTTTAAGCATCATTTTCATTCTCAGTGACCCAGAATTAGTAAAGTGTGACTACATTTATTTCGGAAGCATTTTGGCTGTAGACTAGTGTTACCAGTCCTATACTCTACTAACTGAGCTACCGTCTCTCCCTAATAAATATTAAGGGCCCTGTTGAAAAAAAAATAATTGGGAAAGGGAATACACATAAATAAAATAAAATAGAGATAAAATATAAAATAAAAACATGACAAGCATTGTAAACTGCATCAATTTATGACAATAAATATACAAATTTGTTCTGATTTTTTTTTTTATAGAAATGCCCACAACCACTACCATCACATTGACTCCCATCCGTTCCCTCCGTCTGTATGAGTTTGCCAAGTAGATAAGTGTAATAACTCTTTCAGAATGTATCCATATGTGGAACATGAAAGAATACTAACTCTTACAGAATGTATGCATGAGTATAACAACAAACTTGCATAAAAAATGAATAAGTCATTTTAGTTCATTGTCTTTATTTAACACATGAGCTGGTACACTCTGTCGTGTACAGTTTCATATTTTTGACACATCATCATGTTAAGCTATCATTTTATGTAAATTGGAGTGGTGCAAATACGTCCCTGAAATGTTTGTGCATTGTTCCCGTCTTCATTTCGGGGCCATTCTTGTAGTCGAATATCAGGGGGAACTGTCACGCGACAATCATACCTAAGAGGCCGCCATCTTTATTTGGGGGAAATGAGTGACTATTGCCAATCCGCTATGTATAAATGCCTAAAAAGTTGCTGTGTACCAGGCTGTACCGCCAACATGAGGAAAATTCAGTATGTCAGATTTTATATGATACCAAAAGAAAGTTCTAAGAAAGAAATACAATCAACCGAGCGAAGCTTAACCATGGTGGCAATGTTAAGAAAAATAAATGCTAATCACCATGATCCGGACACAGTCAGGTTTATTCAGCACATTACATTAATGGTGCGTACCATACTGTTTTTTATTCTTTCAATTAAACTGTCAACTGATTTACTGTAAATGATGAAAAATGACCTTAAATTCTGTATAATATAACAGATTGTTACCACTCCTCCCCAAAACTTTCGTTTCACAAAGTACACGCACACAAGGAAAGACAGGAGTTCTGCAATAAAATTATTGTGATACATTATACATGCAGAAAAAAGATTCTTTAGTTACTACATTTTTTTCATCTGAAATAAGTTTCCTGTTCTCATTTTTAGTTAAAGAAGTCAGTGATCTAATTCTTACACATTAGGTACATTCAATAGTTCTACGTACCATCACAAGCAGACAAGGTCATGCGTTAGAAAGGTCTATAGTAAATGTCGACCACTGTGAAAGGGCTGCTATAAGATCAAGTTGTGTAGGTAAATGAAAACTCAAGTCGAAACAATTTATAATTAAAGTCAGTAATACATATAGATTAATTTTATTATTTAAGTTGATATCATCAATTCTTGAACGTCGCGTGTACGAGACTTGTACAGTTGATTTGTGGTTTTCAATTTTTACCAGATTTGGATAGATTCATGTATACAATATTTACTAAAATTCATAAAATACTTCTTGCAAGTTCATAATTTTTATGACTTTGTATTGATCTTGATGAACAATTTCGTGAGTAAATTTTATTATTTAACACTTTTGAAATTTCATATTGTTCCCATGGGTAATATATACACATTTTAACAGTGAAATTAAACGAACCACGCCAGGCAAGGAAGAAGTTGAAATTAATAGATGACAACTTGAGACTAGAGCTGCCATCTTGTACTTGGTACGAAAAACATTAAAGATATTTTAAAAGGTGAATCACAGCAAATGTAAACAAGTTCACCTGAAGTTGAGCCCATTTCCAAAGCAGCACAGTTGATACCAATGAAACAACGAGAGAGAGAGAGAGAGAGAGAGAGAGAGAGAGAGAGAGAGAGAGAGAGAAAGAGAGAGTCTTCGAAACTCTCTTTCATCAACTTCTGTAGAAGGAACAATGAGGCATGCCAGATGATGACTGGTATTAGCTTACATTTATTTTTAAATTGCACTCATAATGTTTGCACATATTACATAGATATTTAAAAGTTAAATGGGACTTATATTCTAGAAAACGGATCAGAGCGTGATGACAGAACAATATGTGCACGCTACCTCGTGTCATGCTAAATTTCAACACAGTCTATATAAAGCTTTGAGAGTAACTGCACTCATTAGAATTTCGGGACGCGTGTACAGGCGGACGTACTATGTACGTAACGTATGAATGTACTTTCAGAACGGACGGACAAGCCTGAAGCTATGTACCCATGTCATACAGAGGAGGCATAAAAACAAAACAGAAAGACCCCTCTACCCTCCTCCCCCAATTCTTTATGATTCGAAAGTGTGAATAAATGCCCAATGCTGAGTTAGAATTCTATATCAGACATGTATGATCGATAAAGATTTCTATATCGGACAAGAAATTCTCAGGAGAGTGCTACATCGAACATGGCACTTTAAAAAGTAAAACTAAAATGACACCAAAAGCTAATAACATGTAAAGAACAGTGAATGCGATGTATCGTGACTGTTACACCGTGGCGACATCTTGTGAAGTTAATCCGCTAGTAGCTATTGTGATTAACATCGTATTTGCAGTAGTAGGAGTTTTCAGTCTGTTATAAAAGTTTTTACAAAATACACAAATGAATTATTAAGACAGTGTGTAATTAAGTCGTGAGGACAAAGCGTAAGATAACTTACCACTTCATTTATCTGCTGCGTTATCTGACGGAAGTTTATCAGAAGACGAATTTAATATGCTACGCGATATTCATGATGCATTCATGCGCGACCGTGATAAAATATGCAACTGTCTGCTGTAAATAATACAACATAGAGTGAAATACCTTTGGTACGAATGCAGAAAAGAAATAAAATGGTAAAAAAGAAATGATTACATGGTGGGTTCGCTAGTGGATCGAATTCGTGTACTATTTTCGTTGTTGTGATTTTAGTCATCGTTTGTGGTACAGGTATAACGGTACCAATTGTACAACCCCAGGGAACATTGTATTGAGAAATAAACAACAAAACTAGCCGTGATTGGTGCATTATGTAAGAGTTGTACTTTCTGTTAGGTTTAAAAAAAAGTTGAGCCTCTTGGCAACATGTGAGATTATGTTAATTCATATCAAGATCACATTTTGTATTTTTATGATTTTTTTAAAATGTGGTACACATGACAGAAAATGTGTCTGGTGTGACTAGACAACTCTTACCCCTGTCAAGTTCCAGCAGAGTTATCTCTCTTAAATGCAATGGAGTACCTTGTTCTGTCCTTGTCAAATTGACAATCTAACATTGTTCTCTATGACAGTGTGTGACATGCATGCTGAGGTAGGATAGAAAGTATATTTATTTCGCAAAACATTAGCATGAGGTCTATGGAAAAACAATTGGTACCGTGATACCTACAAGTTGAAACACGCTCTTGGCAGGCTGGCAGAGGTCGATTGGGTTCCTATTTCTCTACACACCAGTGACATGATTTCGCAGTCGCTTCTAGTCGTTATTTATATTTCGTAGAGTATATTGTTCCCCAAAGGTAATGCGGATACGTTCTAATAGGCATGCCAGTTGTAAAAGATCCGTCACTGGAATTTCTGACGCGGCCAAGTAAGATTCTAATTCTTTGTCAAGTATATATTCCGATGATAGTGTTAAATGTCCTTCAGCACGCTGTTGTTTTAATACATCATATGTTACTACACAGTCATGAATGAAAATTTTGAATATTATTTTCCAGGTTTTCTGTTTCACAAAGTATAAACTCCATATTATCGTCTGCATATTTTATATATCTATGTTTATTTAAATGATTATTTATTTAAATGACCATTATTTGTATACATTTTTTCAATCGCGAAGTTATTATCAATTTTGGAAAATACCTGATTTATTTTACCCTGATATTCTCACACAAAAAGAAACAGTTCCGCTCGTTCTATATTTCGACAGAATTTCTCCTACTTTAATATGCACTCTGCTATCTCAAGCTGTTTCGCATAATTTCTTATAGTCAATAGATATGATCTGGTTAGAGTTAATAACGTCTATTTGAATCTGCAACCCAGAATAAACTCATAGGGTGCTAAACGACATCCTAGAATGCTTGTTTCGAACCGGACTTCTTCTTAAATAATTATGCATATCCAGTAGGTAATTAGCATAAAAAATTCATCGTCAGATTTGATTTTCATATTCCATGTGCAACTCAACCCAAGCTCGACCATCTCCTCAATTATTAAGCAAAAATATATTTCTGCGCGAGCGTGATTCGAACCTGGAATGTCTCTTTTGTTGGTCCCTTTTTCAAGACAGAATGACTATTGTATTAATTCTAATGTAATAAATTTGGTAAACTGTTACCTCCAGAAATTGCTCAACATTATTAAGCCCTGCTCAATTTGTTGACATAATCATGAAAAAATATATAATTATCAGCAACGTATCAATTGCATCACTGGCCGGAACATGTATGTATGTATGTATGTATGTATGTATGTATGTATGTATGCATGTTCGCAGTACATTCTGTCGTGGTCAGCTTCACAAGTAATCATTAAGGTTGACGTAGATTGACGTATGGGCAAGGTTCGCAATAAATTGCTGACTGCCAGGGATGGGATCTGCTCTGGTAGGTTACATAATTGAATTTTGGTTGGAGTTCGTTCGATAACGGTCCGACAGATATGTCAGTTTAAGGTCATATAGCGGAAATTGGCAGAGTCGAGACAAACCAGAGCAAATCTTTTGGGAATCTACAGCCATTTGAAACAAGTGTCGTAGAAAGGATATTTTCTAGAATAGTTATTAATAAAAGCGGACTAGAGAGGATTATTCTGACTTTGATTGGCGTGTTAAAAGGTTTTAACGGTTAGAGAAGGTAATCCTGATTGGTTAAACTAATCGAGGGGTGTGTATTTGCAGACGGAATTCAAGGTTTTATAGTAATTTCCATCGCGCAATTAGTCAGTCTAAGTTCCAAGGTGAACCAGAATTTAACTCCGGAGAAAGTTAATAAGCAATTTCTCTTGTTAAATAAATCATCCAAGGGACAGTTGGTCTGGAAATTTGTGAGACCCTTAGCCAAAGAAGAGGCAGAGGAAATTCTTTTATGATAAGCGAGCGATGGCTTGGGAAGGCAAGGAACAAATAGCTCCATCCATTTACTGCACAGTGGAAAAGAACGAAGTCCACAACCAAGACGGTTGATGACCCTAAGAGAGAGAGAGAGAGAGAGAGAGAGAGAGAGAGAGAGAGAGGGAGAGAGAGAGAGAGAGAGAGATGCGGAAACGCCCAGCTGTGACCAACAGTGATTTGGAAAAGACCGGGAGCAACCCGGTAACGTTGCCATGCCGGCAATTTGAGTTCGATCAGTCACTCGATTATATGAGGAAATTTGTTTGAACGGTTTAACAGAACGGTTAACTGAATTTAGTAAACATTTTGTCACTCGATTTCTAAGAGAAAGTGAATCATTCAAATGTTACGTTCACTTATTTATGTAATTGAGTAAACTATATTTTAGATACGGAGGCTTATGTTGTTCTATTCTATATCTCTGCTCAGATCTTTGTTGTTCCATCAATTATTTTTATATTTTATTTTATTGTTTACTCGATCCGGGAAATAACACCGTGATCACCTCCTAGATTACGATAACCAAAAACATATTGTGTGGTAGATCACATATCCCCCACTTATGACAATATGTTTGTACTTATATGTACATATACGTATGTATAATTATGTGTATGTATGGAAATGTATGTGTATAGGTATATTTTGTGTATATGCATATATGCAGGTGTATACATTTGTGTATGCGTGTAATGGTGTGTGAGTATATGTAGAAATATAAGTGAAGGTATACGTATGCATGATATGTTGTGTATGTATATGTACATGTGTGTCTGTGTGTATTAGCATCTACATAACACTTTACAAAAAAAATTCATGATGCACTGTTTATGTGTATTTCACATCATGCGATAGTAATGCACACACCATATTGTCATATATCTGTTTGTAGCGTAATACGTTTAATAACAAGTCCTTGCATACACTGTCATCTAATATGTATATACATTACGTTGATCTCATATGCTGCCTGACTGTGGGCTGAAATTTCAATACTAAATACACGTCCTGTTTTCTTCTCTTCTGTACAAAGTGCAACAATAAATGAATTCGTTCGGAAAAACATTCGTTAACTAATGAAAGGGCGGGAGATTAGTTGTGAATTGTAATGTGATGAATCATAACACGGACCTGTCTCGTTTCCGTTACAAATATACCTCTTCTGGAAGCGTGTGTAACTATAACAATGCTTAGAATATTGTAAAATTTAAGCAGCCGAGTAAAAAAGCGAGACGCTTGTGAGCTGTACAAGGTCAACATAATGAAATTGGAGGAAACAGCCCGATTAAAAGAAATAATAATAATGTCAGAATCAAACAATTACTCGGGATTAGCTCTAGAAATGCAGGAAAATGAACTAAAATGAACATCATCATTAGTAATTTCCTATACTCAGAGCATAAATATCTTAAGAATTTAAAATTTTCCGCAATATCACACTGCCTTCATCAGGTATTAATGGTGGTCACATGACTTATAATGGTCACGTGATACGATTACACTAGTGAAGATAATTCAAGCACCTCGTCCCTTTTTAGTGTTGGCCTCCGATGTTGTATTTCGATAACTCACGTGATCAACATTAGTCGCTGATGAAGGCAGTGTGATATTGCCGAAAATTTCTTATTCTTAAGACACACATACTCTTAATATGAGAAATTGCTATTGATCATGAATTATCCAAAGCAAGGAAGCAACCTTTTCGAATAAAAGGAACTTGAAAATTATTCATTACAAGCCTTAAAAAAGCCCATATATTTTGAATCTATGCAACAAATAACAGTTTGAAAACAAAATCCACCATCTCTTTAAATTAAAGCAAAATAAGTCCGATGTGGTTTGTATATGACATCAGTTATCCAGAGATAAAACTTGTCGCAAGATAATATTATTTGTTCATCTGTATAAAGGGTTGTCGGGATCGTCTCCCTCACACAAGTGCTGAAAGATATGTTAAGTGAAGGAGGCTCTAGCAAATGCGCGAGATACAACAGACATGCATCTTGTCACCATGACAACAAGAATAGATTCACAGCATCCATTATATGTATGGGTTTGAAAAACCTCACTTTAAAAGGTCAAAAGCCTGTGGGAGGAACGAGGCTTTTGTCCATTTTCAGACCTTAGAACTCTGAACCGTAGGGTTTTATCTACCATGTTACACTAATGAAAATTGGCTTTTCTCTCCTTCCTACCTCATAGAATGTAATAAATTCATAATGGTGGAAAAACTGCATTATGCTACAAATGCAGTTAAAGTTCAAACATGGACGTCTCAGCACATAGGAACAGCGTGGTGGAAGGCACTTGCACCTCACTTGCCGATTTCACCTCTAACCATGGTTTTGGCCTATATCTGTAAAACTTAATAGCTGACCACTATACGTTTACCCCCTCCCCGAAAAAATTATGTTGGTGTCCCTGATTCATATCATTAGCTGTACTCATGAAGGACTGGCCACGTATCCTACAGAGCAGTCTAAGATACGCATGCTAAGTAACATCGGAACAGGAATGAGAGAAATTAACGTCGAAGTAACTGGTGAAAAAAAAAAAATAAAAATAGCAACTCAGATTTCAGTCATAAAATATCTTGCTTTAACTTTATTATAAAATTCATATCTATAACTTTCGGCAAACTAAGATAACTAAAATTTTATTTATTTATTTATTTATTTATTTATTTATTTATTTATTGCATATTTGGTCACAAATAGTCGGGTCAGCAGTTGGAGAGGTACTTTTTAGTACTTTATGTTGCCCGACTGCTATCATTTGGTCCAATTATGTAATAAATTAAATTTATTTGATGATTCTCTGCATAAGACTAATTAGGTACGCATTGTCTTCCACCGACTATATATATATATATATATATATATATATATATATATATATATATATATATATATATATATATATATATATATATATATGTGTGTGTGTGTGTGTGTGTGTGTGTGTGTGTGTTAAAGAAAAAGAACGGGCCCTATTAGCATTTATCACAAATTTCCTATTGAATCTAACGGGGTTATCATCCACATACATTAGGTGTATTATTTATACAGGATTGTAATATGACGTTAAGAGTAAGACGATAAAGGCGATTGATATCAACCTTATATCGTTTATAATTCGCCCCATGTAGCATCGCGAGTTTTATCCTGTCTGTAACTCCGTAAATATTCATGTCAGCGTCATTAGATGTATCTGTGAGTACCTAATTAGTTTTAAATACTTCGTGTGAAACGAATTAGGTACCTGAAATTCTTTAAAAACATCCTGAGGTGAGGATTGTGGATACGTGGGGTCAAGTGGGTGGGTGAATGGGGAGGCGTATGTGATATTCATTTTCCTGCCTTCGACCAATAAATGTGACAGGATAGATTAGACGTTTCGGACTTGAGCCATCATCGTTCGGCATAAAAAAGTGTGTTCAGTCTTTATGTACACAGGCATGGATTCACATTAGATTAACAGGCATTCTGATGTAACAAGTCCGGGGTATAACGCAGTCCTGGGTAGCATTTCCGGGTTAACAGGCAGTCTGAAAGATCGTCGCTGACATGTGCTAACTAAGATGGAGCGATGTCATGGGAACGTCGACGACGTCTTAACCTGATTTCGACAATGGTGTACAGTAACATGGCAACAGCCAGGAGTGCAATTGCTATATAAAGCTTGGATGACACACAGAGGAAGTTGCCATAGACGAACGTGATGGTGAACCCAATGGCCTTCCATGTATGGTAATTTGCAAAGGCAGATTCCTTCTTTTCGGGGAACTGAAGGGCGATCAGAGCTAAAAAGTGACAAAAAAGATAAAAATGACCGTTATATACAACTATGAGATAGTATATTTATTACAGAATGGAGAAAACAGTAGCTATGGGGCTTGAATACCGCTGCAGTACGGTAGCAAACTCGCTATGCATGTTCACGATCCGGGTTCCGTGCACGGCTCCAGAACATAAGGTCTCCCTTTTTAATGAATGAGGCTTTCTGCAGCCCCCGACGTTACACAAATTAATAACAAAGATTCAACTCAAAGGTTCTGACTGGTCAGTAATATAAATATTTCCCAATCATAAGTCAGAATTTTAAGTGCAGTCCGATTTTAAATATAAGATTCTGGGCTAATCCTTGCACCTGGCCTAGAAAAAAAATCTCGAATTCAAAGTTTAGCCGATGATATGTCAGAATTTTGAGTCAAGTCTGAATAAGAGAGTGAAGTTTTAGTAATTTCAAAACCTGGCCATCAGGTGTACTTCAACTCCCATGTCCGATCAACGAGAAATCTGGGTCGTCGACAGTCCGTGATACTGAGTGTTTGAATTTGTTGTAGAATCAGCGAATACAATATATAGTTTAATTTTAAAGAATATATTGATCGGGGAGGAAGTCTAGACAAGAAGTATACATGGTGTCAAGTAAGAACATTATAAATTGCTAAGGAATGTTCGAAGGTATCTGATATGTAGATAGAATGGAACTTTTGATGTAACATAATCAGTGTGTGCAACATTATTGTAGTTAAAAGGGTACTGCGTGGAAATGACTGTTAAGAAAGAAAATATATTCGAGTTCATTGAGTTGTTCGAGCACTTGTTAGAGAGATTGAAAGTGGTCTCATACACAAGTCTAGGTGTTGCAATATTGTTGCATCCAACATTTTCGGGAAAATGAGGAATTTAAATTCTATATACACCTTGGTTGGATGACAGTTCTACTGTAGGCATTACACTTTGACTAGATGACAGCTCTACTATTGGCAATACACCTTGTTTGGATAACAGTTCTATTGGAGGCAATACACCTTGACTGGATGACAGTTCTACTGTAGGCAATACACCTAGATTGGATGAAAGTTCTACTGTTGGCAATACACCTTGACTGGATGACAGTTCTACTGTAGGCAATACACCTGAACTGGATGATAGTTCTACTGTAGGCAATAAACCTTGATTGGATGACAGTTCTACTCTAGGCAATAAACCTTGATTAGATGGCATTACTACTGTAGGCAATACACCTAGATTGGATGAAAGTTCTACTGTTGGCAATACACCTTGACTGGATGACAGTTCTACTGTAGGCAATACACCTGAACTGGATGATAGTTCTACTGTAGGCAATAAACCTTGATTGGATGAAAGTTATACTGTAGGCAATAAATCGTGATTGGATGAAAGTTCTACTGTAGGCAATTCACCTGAACTGGATGATAGTTCTACTGTAGGCAATAAACCTTGATTGGATGACAGTTCTACTGTAGGCAATAAATCTTGATTGGATGACTGTTCTACTGTAGGCAATATACCTAGATTGGATGACAGTTCTGCTGTAGGCAATACACCTAGATTGGATGATAGTTCTACTGTTGGAAAATACACCTTGACTGGATGACACTTCTACTGTAGGCAAGACACCTTGATTGGATTACAGTACTACTGTATGCAGCACACCTTGATTGGATGACAGTGCTATTATAGGCAATCTGACATAGGTTAAATTCCTCCGACCTTTTACGGACTGAGATATTGTAGTAATAATGTATGCATATAGTAAGCAAGTAAAAATGTTCAACTTGTGCAAATATATCATTAAAAATAAAAAAAGTGAATATCTCACAAATCAACACTAATGGACAGTGAGTATAAAGTAAATGCTATAACACGGCATTCTTACCATTTGACTGAGTTTGCCAGATTCCTTCCGAGGCACCCCAGATGACGGCAATGACGAAGATGTAACTTTGCTCGGCCAACCAAGGGTCAAAGTAAAACAGAGATATGAAAATAGCCATATTAATGGCCGCGGCCATTCCAAAGAGAACATATCTGCCGCTGTACTCGGCCAGACGGCTGAAGAATAAAGCAAACACTGTGGTAGAGCCACCGTATGCCGCCATGATGAAACCGATTTGCTGGATGCCGAATGGACAGCTGATATAGGACTGTAAAAAGCAAGTATATATTTAAATTTTAAACATTGTTATTGACGTCAACATACAAAATGTTCTATCCTAGACGGCCTAGATCTCTACGTGAGGTGACAATCTTAAGCTAGAAGATGAAACGAAAGCAAATATAGTCAAAGTAGTAAATGAATATAAGGTTTCTAGCTCAGAGATCCCCTTCCCTCTCCATTTTCTTCAGCTCAAAATGATGTCTTTTACATGATAATTCTTTCTCTGACAAAATAAGAGGGTCTCTGATCTAGAAACACTTTTTTCTATTACTACTATAACCGTTATGTTGAATTTAACCTATAACCTTGACCTTGGCATTGACCCATGACCTTGACCTTGGTCTTTGACCCTTGACCTTGTGTGAAAGAAAAGTTAAAAGTAACCAGCTTAGCATTGGTCTTACTCTAATAATAATAACCATAATAATAAAAATAAACAAAAATAAACGGTAGCCTTTTTTGCCTTTCGGGGGTCCCTTCATTGATACCTTTCTTATGGCGGTTATGGGGTCACGAGGCTTTTTTTTTGGCTGACATTCTTTCTGAACGTCCCTTCAAATGAGGTTCAGAGCTCACATAAGCTACTGTTTATTTTAGAGGGCTCCTGCATAGACACAACCCCCAGCGAATCGCTAAACGAAACGAAACTTTAGAGATTCAGAGGGTTGTCTAGGCTTTTTGATTTCATGTACCTCCCCCCCTCCAACATCAAACCCCGGGGAGAGTGCAAAACGCACTCACCACGTTGTTTGACATGGTGAGGAGGAGTACATGAAATCCCTTGGGACTGGAGCCCCCACCTATTCTAGAAAAATCTGGCATCCTAACGCCCCCGCCGGCAATGTGCCGGTCACAGGAATAGAACTCAAGACCTCGAGTACGAGAATTCAACACTCTAACACTTGCGCTACTGACTCTACTTACAAATATACGTTTCGGAAATTGTTATGAAGTACCTAATGATGTTCACTGCAGACATGTAGCAATATGACTGAAAAATTGTTAAAGCTACATTAAAAATCCAACATGGATCTAAAATTTACACACATTTCAGAAATATGCTGAATGAAATTCAGTCCGACGTATTTTGCATGAGGGAAGACTATATAAATTAAGCAAACAGATCTGCCGGATGTTGTTGTGAACAGCTGTCGCAGTGTACATTGTATAGCTGAAAGTCAATAACTTACCTGGAATTTGCACAGCTATATAACCTACTGAAATTAACGCAAGATAATGTTCATTAAATTTATCAGTTAAAAGACGTAAAATATTATTTTCCGTTACAAATTATGCTGATCCACACACACACACACACACACACACACACACACACACACACACAAAATCACAACGGTTACGTAATGCAAGCACACTCTCTCCTTTAAACCAGAGGGTCAATGTTATGCAATTTACTGTACGAGTTATCTCACTTCAAAAATACAAGGAAGACAGACGGAGTTATCTCCCTTCAAAATACATAGAAGACAGACAGAGTTATCTTCTTTTAAAGAACTTCATCTCCAGTTATTAAAACATCAACAGTGGCTATAAGAATTAATTCATTATCGTGTCTATACAAATAAAATTTAATTTTTCAGCTTACTCTTCGATGACATTCAAATAGCTCTCTCATTACTACCCTGTTGACAAAATACTTACTATTTTTACAAAAACCTTCGACCGATTTAGGTCAATGTTTAATTTGGTATATTTTTCCTGACTGATCGGATCATGAAGATTATCATACTTTAACAGGAGCTCATCTCGTAAGTTTTCAAGATAATCAAAACATTTGCTGTTATCTGATTTAATAAGCGAGAGTTAATTCTATCAAATTTACTAAAACAAATACCTGAAATTTCCTCATTAAATTCAAATAATAATTGCTGGCCATTAACAATAATTTTTTTTATTTTGCTACTAACTCCATCGGCTAACGTTAAATTTTCAAACATTATTTCTAAAGTTTAGACAAAATTAATTAAAGATGATACCGAATATATCACCTCCGGTTCTGGCATGGTGTCCAATAGCTGATGTGTTTACGCCATCAACACAATAGCGTTTGTCGTCAAAATTACTTAGTCCACGTTTTATAATTGTATCTGTTTCAAAGTTTGTGATGATTTGTCCTGATAACATTTGTTTTAATAAAGCCGACATTATTGTTTAGCGCTGCTTTAAAATTATCAAATTTCATACACGTTTTTACGTATCCGCGAGGAATACCTTTTGCTTTTTTGGTCAGTTTATTGTCATCTAAAATTAAGGCATACATTTTACTTCTTAGTCCAACAAATTCCCTAACTGGCACAAACATAAATTCATCTTTCATCTTGCCGATGGCTTTTTTATTTGCATCATCATGAAATCCACTATTTGTTGGATAATCCAATAAATCAAATAACTCCTTATGATCATAAATATCTTGATAAACATCCTCACATTTTATGTTATAAACAAGTGAGTCCGTATCAGTAAATAGCAACTCCGAACTTGGCCACTGCATTTTGGTAAAATTATAGTGAAAATCGTACGTTAGCCATTTTGAAATATCAAGTACAGCTGCACCAATATAAATCGGTTTATTTAACTTTAAATTTATCTTCCGTCGCTGTATTGCAACAAGATTTTCATTAAATATTTTCATACTGACAAAACCGTCATTGCTAACTAATTTATTTCTGCGATTTACATCACTAACTAGCTCGATGTTTACTCGCTTTCTGATGTTTTCCATAGTCTTATCGAATAATGAATTGTTCATCAACTTGAAAAAGTGTTTCTCAAAGTCAGTCTTAGCAATAGCACGACGTTTGGTATTTAAATCAATATAATCTGCCATCCAACGAGATTGATTTAATTTTAGCACGCGATGAACCTTCCTAAGGACTAGTCCAGCATCTACTGCTTGTTTTACATTTGTGTAATGTATCACGTAATTCCGTTTACTGAGTAAATTTGGATCTAGCTTATTAGCGATCGAATTTTTTCCTGTTGTCATTGCCTGTTGTTCAGACGATAATAAATTGTAATCGATCATCATTGACTCTGCACAAAACGGATAGTCGTTATGTAGATCATGTAACGAACTAGGATAATCGAGATCAACTTCAACAAAATAACTGACATCGGAAAAATCATTATTGATTTTTCTGGGTAAATCTTTTTCAGTTTCTTTAAGAAATTGATCTGGAGTTATCCAATGAAATCCACTGCACGGCATTGGCTCTGACATTGCATAACCATACAAATTAACAGTGTTCAGAAAAATAACATAATTTGACGGTAAATTTTTATCGTACTTTTTAGGTACTTATTGTTAGCTACCGCATATTTTTTGGTTATAATGCTAACTCCGCCGCGAATCCCTTTTTCAATAAAATTAAACATATCAACATCAGTTAAAAGATCAAATTCTATCCTGCTTGTTTTTAGCAGAGCATCCCATGACAATCCTGGCGCAGAATAATCCCAGCATAGATCTAATCCATAATTTTCATGACTAACTTTACGAAAATTTTCGAAAACATCAGCTAACAATAACACATCTGTTTTCAAGTATAAATCATGATAATCACCAAATGTCTTACAACCAAATTTATTCCAAGTTTCATGTGCGTATTTGTACTCGTCATCTGATACACCTTAGCCTTTTAGCTGTAAGTAAAATTTATCTTCGTCAGGAAGAGAAGTTTCATCAAATCTGCTCCAGTCGTCGAGGTATTCGTACGGAAAGACAACTTTTTTTTTGTCAGGTAGGCATAATCCTCACCAAAGCAACTTTGTAGATTACCAAAACTGTTACAACCTTTTACAAGCTCATCCAGCGGCGCCGCCATAAATTGCAGACTGTCGATGAAACGTAATTTTCCGAGCTTAACTGACATATATTTTTCAAAATTGTTCGGAATACATTTTATTACATTATTTAATTTTAGTTTAGATTTAATTTCCTTATCGCCAAATGCTTCGATAATAATATGACTATCATAACCAAGGAAATTATGTAAAACGACAGGAATAAAATCTGGCGCATATAATTTCAAATTACAATTATTATGTGCTGCTCCGCGATATTGGCCGGTCAGATGCCAGTGATCGCGCGCTTTATCGAGGTCGATGACTGGTTTGTCGCAGATGTGATAATTAACTGCCTCGGAAAAATCAAGTTGTTGTTTGTGTGTTATTTTTATTGGAGCTGTTTTAGATATTTTGTCGGTGATTTTATTAACATCATCTATTAAATTTTTTAGTAACCACATGGCAAGATTTTTACCCCTATACAATTTTATTGGACTTGAAAAATTATCGTTAGCGCAACAAACTACTTTATAAGCTGCTCCACCGGGAACATGATGTTGTATTATTCTGGTGCTTGATTTATTTGGATCATTTTCTGCGCCTGCCACATGGACAAGTAAACACTCAAAGTCAGGAGAAATAACAAACGGAATACTTAATTTATGATTATAATTTTTACAGTTTAATATTTTTTCTTTCTCTGTTGGCATTGCTAGTTTTAGAACATTAACAATGTATGTAAAATGCTCTTGAAATTTTCATTCTTAGAAAATCCTTGTAAACAACGATAACAAAATTATTTCTTATCTTTATCTTTATTATATTGTCTACCAACTAGGCCGTTAAAGTTTTTTATCCAAACGTAATGTCCTTTATAAAACAGCAAGTTTATTGTGTTTTGTGTAGCTTTTTCTGAGATGTATCTGGGATAAACATTTTCACGCTCGTCAAGACCAAACACATTAACTGAAACACCACTTTGTCCCTCAGACTTTGGTATTTGATTTTCTGCAACTGGAAAGTCAATGCCATTAAAATTTAATTTTGATACGTGACTAATATACTTGTCGACGCGATCAGCATTTTTTTTTCTGCTGGAAACATCGCAGAGATAATAGCCCTTTGGAAACACTTGTTATCAGAGTTCTTTACGTTTATGCAACATTTTTTGTTTTTAATTTTTTGAGGCAGGTCAACATAAGAGTTACCACAAAGTATGTTATATCTCGCTGTGTGAATTAAAACCTCCTCCTTCACATCAAATTTCCAACCTGATCCTGATGCAGTAAATTCTTCCAATTTTGTATTTATTTCCTGATGTATTTCATCGGCAACTGAGGAAATATTTGTTCCAGCTAATATTTTTCGTGATTTAGCTGTTAAATATGGTTCGGCAATCTCTGTATCTTTTTGAGGTGCATGTAACTTTGATAAAATAGCATGATACTGTACTATTAGTTTGATACTTATATGTACTGCAAGTTCTCGCGTTACAGTCGGATGTAGAAGATGAAACAAATTTGTAGAGTTAAAATTAGCTAAAATATTTTTTTTTATCAAATTTATAAATGTTATCAAATCCTGCAAAAGCTGTAGCTATTTTTGTAGGTTCTTCTATAAGGCTTTTTGTTTGGCTATATCTCGCAATTTCAGCATTGTTATATAACATTTTATATATCTAATTAATATTGCTAGTTGAAAAATCAATTAGAGATATAAATTGTTTAAGGTATTACGACACAAAATTTGAGTTATATAAGACTGACGGCAGAGGAACAGGAAGAATATCATGTTCATCTCAAGTACAACTTGTACGCGGGGAATATGTTAGGTTCAGTGATTCACGTCAAGTACGGAAAACCGTTTCTTAAATTAACACCAGCTGGTTATGAGATTAGCGTAAAATCGGAAGGAGATACCGAGAGAGTTGAAATGTTTAAAAAAAAGATTTTATTTATACGCTGTTTTGTGATGGAATTCCAGAAGGACAACGAGTATATCATGTTAATGATGCAGATACCGATGATAATATTGAAAACTTGTCTTTACAAAGTGAATTTCAACCTCATCCTGTGTTTGATCTTTATGAGGCATCTGACAAAGGAATTATTCGAAATATCCAAACAAAACAAGTATCAGGTAATTTGCAAAATAATGGATACTTGCTTGTTGTTGTTCGTGGAAGTATAACAAATAGGTTTGGTTATTATAGCCATAGATTTGTTTACGAAACGTTTAACGGACCTATACCCGATGGTTTAGTGATAGACCAAGTTAACGGAATTAAAACAGATAATTGTCTAGAAAACCTCGAACTTGTCACTCAACAAGAAAATAGCAGACGAGGAAACACAGGTAATTATAATAATTTTAGTAAGGTTAAACCTTTTGTTTCATTCAATCTTGAAACAGATGAGAAACTAAGATTTCCTTCAATAACAGCTGCTGCAAAACATTTTAAAATTAGGGCAGTAAAATATGTTGCAGATGGACTAACAAATACGGCAACATCACAATCAACATTTGAAAGAATCATCTTCAAATACGACAATTAATTTATTTTCCAGCTAGTTTTTAGTTAAGCAATTATGAGCGAACATTAACACATCATCTTTGTTAAATTTTAGCGTTATTACTGCGCTTTCATTAAGTTTATTTTTTTTTCTGCTGCTGTTAGCAGAATTTTATTAGAATCACCTTGCATCACATTAACGTTAGCAAAATAAGAACTGTACCCCGACAAACATTTTCGCACTGCTTCGGCTAATTCTTTGTAATTTAATATATCAACTTTTTGATGATATTTTATCTTGTTTCTCATTTATAATAATAAATTAGATAAAAATGTATTATAATATGAACCTGATGAAATGACTTGCTGATGTTTACGCCTTCGAAATAATCGCGGATGATAATTTTACAGCAGACGATGCTGTCTCTGACGATAAACAAAACTCTGTTGGTTATACAGAAGACTATATTCTATTTAACAAAGACGACGAACAAGACGAAATTGTTGGTGTGGTTGATAAAAAAAATTACAGCGGACCGACAACTGGACGATATGATGTTAAATATCATATCACAAAGAAAATCTTGAAATTTAATTTTTCAGTATATGAAAATCAGTCTTTTTGGCGGATGATAAAACCCTTTTTAAACATTAAAATTCCAGGCCGACAGAAAAATATAAAATTCGACTTTATATTTGTCAAGATATTTAACCTAATGATGATCTCTGACGATCGCAGACAATATATAATATCGTTATGTAAACCAGTAAAATGCAAATCTGTCAAACGTAAGTACGAGGAAATTTATAACAATATTATTTCACAGTCGATGAAATCGACCAAGTTGGAACCCAGCTGTTAAATTTATCGCTGTACCCGCGCCATTTGACAAGGCTTGTATTACCTTTATTCCTAATTACTTTTTCAATAGCAAATATATCTTGCTCAGTTTTTTGTAGTTCTTGTTCGTAAAAACTACCGGTTATTGGCTCACCTAACAAATCCTTTAGCACATATGTTACAGGTATTGTCAGTAAAACTTTATCAACAACAAATACTTCTTCTCTCCAGATTGGGGTAAATCCTGCTTCAAATGTTTGTTTTTTTCGTCAGAGAAATTCTAACTCAATCACCAACTTTAAATTTATGTCTGCCATACATGTTTTGGTTTGGAAGAATCGGATTTTTAATTGCTTCGCTTGGTACATTTTTATTGATCTGTGCTTTTTGTTATTATAATTATCAACAATCTGCTGCAGATCGTCGATGTATTTATTTGTATTTTAAGCTGTCAAGTGTTTATGTATCAGCTCGTTTAGTGTGCGATTAAATCGCTCGACGACGACACTTTTTCTTTGGTTTCCTGTAACATACTTTTAATGTTAGTTTGTTCCAGAAACTGCTCCGCTCCGTGATCGGTCCAGACCTTATTCGGCCTTCTTTGCGTACTAACGATAATTTGTTTTCATGCATCAGTCATCGATGTTACAGTTTTATCCGAAACAGGTACACTAAAAGCGTATTTACTAAAAACATCTATGATGTTTAAAGGGTATTTGTTTGGAGCGCCATCAGCGCCAACGTTAAACTTACCGAGGCCTGACACATCAACTAAATCTATCGCCCAGACATCGTCAACGGCATTCGCTGCAACTTTACGTCTCGGAAATTTTTGTTTAGGTTTATGCAATTGAGACGCAAGCGTCTTCGCTACAAGATCATCGTATAATTCTTTTCCGAGACCTAACTTATATTTTTTTCCTATCATTGTTTGAACTAACCTTCTATCAAATCGTTCTCGCATATTTGCAGCTTTCATATCTTTAAGTTCGTCTAGCATTACCTTATCACAGTCTGATTTTGATAGTGTTATCAGGACGTTCTATATCACGATAGCAAATATCATGACGCATTGCTATTGCATCGACACTATTGTATGGTTCTTGTCCTGGTAATGGATTATCGTTTTCGTCAAGTTGTTTGTCTAATGGATTGTACGGTCCAGTATATTTATGACCAGGCAATGTCCAATCAGTCCTCGGCCTTGGTAATTTTCCAATAAATTTGTGGATGCCAATGCCGCTGCCAATTACCTCACGTCGATTGCATGATTGGCAGTATGTAACAATTTTATCTTGTTCTATACAAAGATCTTTATCACAGTTACAATTACATTTCATTTTATTTTTTAATCGTCGACAAAAATATTTACCTTCGTCAATTAATCATCTACTAAAATAACCTTGTCAGGGCACATTCCAGCTCCAGTTGTCGATTCAGAAACATGCTTTTTTTTCTACCGCAAACAGCGTAAATGCTTTTTAACATCGTTCTATTATTTTTTGTTTTTTCGTTGTCCCATCCTCATTCTCTGTCTTACTTTTACATTTGAGACAGTATGTTGACATATTCCTTTGTTTAGATAAAATTAATTGCAATCTCATCATTAATGTGAGAATGTTGCTTGTCAAGCTGTAAAATAAATTTTAAAAAATTAAATTTAGGCTGGGACATCTGTCGAATAAACATAATACAATAATAACCACAAGCTGATGTTACAACCGGCTGCACTCGATTAGACGAGTAATTTATTTTTTTAATTTTTTTAAAAATATATTTTTTTTATAAGATCACTCAGAGGAAGTCCGAACGAATCAAAATAATTATTGCTGTGGACCGCAACCCAGTGAGTGTCTGATCCATCATCGAAGTTTTGTATATTTACAACACACGAAAAACCTGCTGGTACATTATCTAATTCGTCTTTGGAATATACTCCACGAAATCCGACAATATCATTAAATTTTTCAATTATATCGAAATTATTGAACGGCAACGGCGGTGACGTCAACGGCGTCTAGTGCCTGGTAGTGTCATTCCACGTCCTATCCCTAGCAGGTTTGGAATTAGACTGCCTGCTAACCCTGCTAGCAGCGGAGCGAAAGGAATAATTCCTCCTTGTTTTGTTTTTCTTGGCGACTTCTTAGTTTTAGATTTTGACGCTGGCGATTTCTTTTTAGCTGGCATTATATTATTTATTGTTATATAAAATTTGTTTGATTCCATCGCCAGATACCGCCTTTTTAGTTGCTCCAGATACTGCCCCTGACGCTGCTGCTAGTCCCAGTGTTCCTAACACAGGCAGAATCTTTGGCAAAATTACAGAAAGTGCTGGTCCAAAAAACCCGCCTTGTTTTGCCATAAATTTTACCTGTGCAACAGATAGTTTGAGAACAAAGGGTTTTCCTTGATCGAGCCTATTGATTTGGTTTTGAGTTAACATTACTTTCACTGCGGTGGCGTCCGTCATTGGGAATATCATTACAGAGACAGAATTACGTTTGGCAACCGCCGCTGATAATGTTTTAACTTGACCGGGCGTAAGGTATATTTCTCTAGCTGCGTACTTTGTTTTCATTTTATATTTGTTTGTTAGATTAAACTTGGACAATCATTCTACCTTTGACTGAGTCAATCGTCAGGAATCTATCGCTGGACACAAGCGCAAATACGTTTAAAGGAGCCCCTGGAACTCCTCCAAGCGTCCAAGTTACTTCTATTTCCGCGATTGAATTAATCATTCGATCGGAGTGTTTTGATACGTTAAAGAAAAAGATAGGATAAAGAGTACGAAATACTTCAGTATTAATCTGTGATCCGCTGTCAGCGTCCTTATATTTTTGCATCGCTTCCATCAGGTACATATACGCTCTCGTAACATTTTTTGCAGCGACGGCTGTAAAATCACATTCGATCGCTCGTTCCGAGCACTGTTTAGAGTTTATTCTGACAAATATTCTTCTAATGTCAGCGTTATCAAAAACAGAGTTATTTTGTAGTTGGCTACCAAGTCGTGTTGTTTCTTGAAAAACAACGAACACATACCTTGGTAATTGTTCGCTCGAAGTAGCTGTAATATGCCACGTGTAATCGATTGCGTTAGGAACAGTTGTTTTATATATTTTATTCTGAAGAAAATAAATCTTTTTATAAAAGCCTCTAACGTAGCGTTAAGTTCTGCTAACCTATCTATTGATGGAACAATTCGAGGCATCCAAAGCGCTAATTTCGTAATCACAAATTTTGCATCCGCTCCACCAACCCGAATAAGACAATTATTTTGGTCTGCCCGATCTAAAATAAGTGTGTGTTTCAACCCTCGAAATTCTTTATGGTAGTCGCGACCAAATCCAGATATTGTGCTTAACGGTAACATCATTGTTATTTGTTGTGATCTCGCTGCAAGCGCTTTTCGTTTGGCATATCCCTCGTTGTAACGTTGTTATCGTATATTTTCAACTGCAGCTCTTATTGCTTGACCAATATTCGCGGCAGTATTACCAGCATCATCTCCGATTAGATTATTGTCATTTGCGCCAGGAGCACCAGCACCAGTACGAAATTCATTTCCAACAGCTTGTCCTTCTCCTGTATCTTTGAACCACATCATATTTGTTGCAATTGACCTCGAATAATCATCGCTAAACGAAACAATATTTAATACTGTACTTGCAGCCGGTAACCAGTCCGCAATATCCTCTACAGTTTGATTTGCTAGTTGACATCCTGCACTTTTAAACCAACTCCAGTCATTGTTTACGAGCGCAATTTCTGTGCCAGCTGCAATATTACCATCAGCTGCTGTTAATATCCTACCACGAATGTCCAGCATAGCCTTGTGCGGCAATAAAAACACATCTCCGTCTCTGGTATTAAAAATTCGCTGACCAGGTCTATATGGTTCGTTTGAGTTCTCGTCGAGGTATTCAGTATACTCGAATTCTGTTGCTGTATCCAGTATCATATTCCTCACCAAAATCAAGATAATTTTTAATTGACATTTTATTTTATAATCGCCACACTAAATTGCGACGTGTTTCACACGTAGGGCATAAAATTGTAATATTAGATCTGAGGTAAATCTAATTTTCGTCTTGTTTTGTTTACTAGTTTACGTACCACGTCCTCACCGCGTGGTGACAGTAATTGTTTGTGGTACCTATCATAGCTCGTTTTGTTTCCGCTGTTGATGCAATATCTGATATTGCTCGTTTTATTTCCGACATCGTAGGTGTTGCGCCCTTAAATTTATCAGCGATCTTTAGTCCTACTGCACTGCTTGCTGCACTAGCTGTCCCCGTCGCAAAAGCTTTACCGGCGTCAATTGCAATTGGTACTATTGTACTAACTCCTGGTTAAAATTCGGCAATTTTTGTAAATATATTTCCAAAAAATCCACCTACAATTTTTCGTCTATAAACTTTTTTTTGTCTCATCTTTGTTATTAAATTAGGTTTACAAAATTTACGCTGTGATAGCGCGTAAGTGTAAATAATACGTTACAATTTCATTGTTAAGATCTATGTGTCGTCCTGATTGATCTGTTAGTTGCATTGTCATGTTGGTTATTTGATTTTCAGGAGTAATCGGATAGTATATTATTTGTCGAGGAGTAATTTGCATCAGTGAACCAGGCGGAACATCTGGGGAAAAACTATAGATTGTTTGACCTTGACTTCCCTTGGCTAAGTAAGACCCTAATGCAATAGAACAATTGATCAATATTGTATTTGCTTCTGTTATGTTAACTGGAAGATCTCCGTCATACGATATACTTTGTTCTGTAGCACTCCCATACTGTCGACGATTAAATCCTAGCAACGATGCCATACTGGTCACTGGTGAAAAATCGATTATCAAATTATTTTTTAATGTGATTCTGGCTCGCAGCGTATTATAGTTTGGGGTTAATTCAAAATTGTCTGCGGCAGTGTATTTTGTTATCAACTTTCTTATCGTTTTGTTGAGATCAGTTACATTATATGCTCCCTGTGGTATTTTGACTGATACCCAAGCACCAGAATTAAATGTAAAGTTGTCATTGACGTTTGTTTTTACATTTGCCATGGAATGCCATATTGTGGAGTAAATTAATCCAATTTCTTATTGTTTACCAGGATCCAGTATTATTGGCGGATGATAGTGGACAGAAAAGTTTGCGTTGTCACTCGTTGTTTGTGACGAGTCAAGTAATAGTGTTGTTGACATTTATATAAGATCGCCATGTAAAATTTCATACTCGTCTGTTGTTAGTAATCCACCCGATTTAAGATTATCTAATATGTCTATGATTCCGTTGTCGATTTCGGTGCTTTCATTACCTGTTTCTTTTGATGATATTAATAAGATAAGTCGGTCAATCATTTCTGCGTTTGATGTAAAAACTTTAACACCAAATCCAGTGGTTTCCTCTGGTAATCTTCTATCTCGTTTTCTTTCGTAATCATTAAACAGTGTTTCGAAAGTCCATTTATAATCTTGTTCTCTGGTTCGATACTGCTCTGCTGTCGTACGTAAAACATAAGCAATAATTCTTTCTCTTATAGTATCCATCATCGCCAACATTTCTCCTTCTGTTTAAGCTTTTTCTACTCCTCTATCAGCTTCTATACCAGATGTAGAAATTTCTTCTAATTTTTTTATTAAATTTTCAAATTTTTTCTTTGGCCAATTTGACTGATTTCGAATATCTTCAATGTCTTTGATATCATAATTTTTCTAAAAAAAGCATTGTATTCGTCGCCCGATATTTTGCTACGTGCATTTTTCTATAAAATATTATCTGTTTTTGAGTGGCATTATTTCTGCGATAGATTCAGTCATCATTGTCTGCTATTCAGCTAGTTTCTGAGTTTGCTTTGATAAATTTTTTATCAACTCCATTAACTCGGCTGGCTTAACTGCCAATTTTGCAATAGACTTTTGTATCTCAGGAGGGTTGTTTATTAATCTGTCAAATTCAGCCTGTTGTGCAACAGGATCAACAATATGTTGTACAAGTTTCTCTACAATTTTTTTAGTTTCTTTTCTGATCTTTCTCCGAGTAAACCTAACAACCCTTTTCCTTTCATTTTTTCTAGTTCTTCCGGAGATAATGCTAATATTTCTGATTGCTTACCGAGTACTGCTTCGGTAGCAGGTTTTAAAAGTTTGGTGGTTTCTTCTTCTGCAACACGTTGTCCTCGACGAGCTTCTTCCACTCTTTTCTTAAAAGCAACTTGAGATGCTGCAAGCTTTTTTAGTAATTCATCTTTTTTATGATTATCCATTATTTACTTTTATATGCGATATAAAATTCGTCTACAGAAATGTGCCAATACAACAACAAAACATTTTATCCGGATCATGTGCTAATTTGTCAAACAAAAAGAAATTGTATTTGTCTTTGGTTGCTAGATGATATAGTTCAATAGAATTATCATTTGTTACATCACCACATTGCTCGTTTGCAATATTTCTTGCATCAACATTATCGAATCCATGAAATAATATAAAACATCCCGTATTTCGCCTAATAAATCTGTCAACGTTATAAAAACCTTGCGCTAGATGAATTGAATTACATTTTTCGTTACGTGATAATGAAAAATACGACTTAATCTTATTCATCTCCTCGTTGTTTAGCGGAATATCGTGAAATACAATTATTTTATACTCGGACGAATCAAGTTCGTTGACGGGGATTAATTCCTCTGGTTGTCTTATTAAACATATATCATCGCCAGCATCAAGCTCATCACGAAGTTTATCGTTGTATTCGCGTAATAACTCGTATTTATCTTGTTGCTGATTAATTGTGTAAATATATACCTTATCGTAATTAAAGTTATCGTTATGTAAGAGATTTAGCAAAAGATTTGTTTTTCCAGAACCTGTACGACCAACAATAAGATATTGACAATCTGGAAGTTCGTTATTATGTTTATGCTTGATTAATCGTTCGGTGTCAAAATTTAAAATCAGTGACTTCGCCATTGTTGTTTTACAATTTTAAGTTATATAATTTACATAATATGAGTTATTACACAAAGTTTGGAACAGCATTTACAGGATCTGTTTCCGCTGACGAACCAGTAATAACTGATACATCATCACTAGTAAACTCGACACAATGACAGGAAACCTGTTTATCTCGAATCAGCGAGTATTTGGTTTAGAAACAAATTATCCGCCAATAAATGTTGTTGATACACAAGCTGTTAGTTATGCACAACTTAAAACTGTTGATGGCAACAAACTATCACTGACAGGAGGAACTTTAAGCGGTAACTTGGATATGTCAGGAAAAAGAATAATAAATTTAGAAACCGCATATCCGCCAAGAAACTTAAATCAAACACAAGCGGTAAGTTACTTACAGTTGAAGTATGTTGATGATAACAAGCTTGATAAAACCGGTGGAACCGTTACAAGTAATATTTACATGTCAAGTAAAAGTGTTATTGGGTTGGAAACCGAGTATCCACAAGAAAATGTTGATAGCACACAAGCGGTGAGTTATACGCAACTAAATTCCGTTGACGATAATAAACTTAACAAGACCGGCGACACAATAACAGGTATTCTTGTAATGAGCCATAACTCAAAAATAACTGGATTACCGACAACCTCGCCACCAGTTAATGATACTGATGCTATTAGTTATGCTCAGTTAAAAAA
>JAECUM010033993.1:0-32659 GCA_016617855.1 Megalonaias nervosa
ACAACCTATCACCCTTAGGTCTCTATTACAGCAAGTCTGACTGGTGGTATCATTATATATCGCAGAGGAGCTATAAATTATCTTGATTTTTGTAGGCGTCAGTTTAATATCTGGACCTGCGAAATTTACGCCTACCCGAGAGCGCTGCACAATACGTGAGGAACTCTGACAGAACCATCGTTTTGCCTTAATAACTCTGCGGGCCATTTAAAAACTAATTTGTTATTTTAATCATTCGGATCGGGAGAAAAACCGAATTAGATAAACTGTGTTGATGACTCAGAGGATCATGAGTTCATTAATCATTTGCGCTTTATAAAAGCTATCATATCGCTTAATTTCATACAAGAACAGGTTGTACGTAAATTTTCAAATACATGCGTCATATTTTGGATAATTATATATATATATATATATATATATATATATATATAGAGAGAGAGAGAGAGAGAGAGAGAGAGAGAGAGAGAGAGAGAGAGAGAGAGAGAGAGAATTGCATTTCGTAAACGTATGTATTTCCATTTAAAGGATCAATAAATGACGTGATATGCATAACTCAGTCATTACTTTATAATAATTATTTTAATTTATATACTGTCGAACATAATTAAAATATGAACAGAGAAAGTGCATGTAATTTTAATATTGTTTTTATAATCAGAACTCTCTGTTCGGGCAGTTTAGATTGAAAGCCGAATTTTCTGTTTCTCACTTTTACTGTTTCTTCATTCTGAAGGTTAAAGAATTATATTCAGTAACGTTTTATTTTTTAGTCACAAATTTAAGATTACACAAGGAGAGAAGAAAAAGAATCTTGTTTTACAATTATAATCAAAAGTAAAATTAATACAACATAATTTTCATGTTAGGTAGTACTGTGATGAGATCTTCCTTTGCTTCTGAATCTCGTTCTGTTTCATGATGACAAGAAGTAATGTTGAAAGAAAAGTTCCGAAAATGTATTTTCCCAGTATTCCTAATACACAGTTATATACCTCATTTTTGGAATATCATTATTCTTGGTCAATTAAGTCTTTGCTTATCTCTTTATTTCGTGCAAAACAAGCTTTTAAGCCGATTATAAGTTGCATGACGCAAACTCCAAAGCTTATCGGCATATGTTTTTTTTTTTTGCCATTCAGCCATATAATTCTCTCTTGCATGCACAAATTTTATTTAAATGATATTTCCTGCAGTAAAGACCTATAGAATGTCTTCAGTGTTCATAATCACAGCCGCAAGTAATCTGATACACAGACACATTATTAGAAGTCACGCAGGTATGCATTGTTCTTTTATCCTCTTACTGAATAATGTATCATATAGTGCTAGGAACAAAATTACCTTAATTATGATTACAAATAAAGTTAACGCATTATTTTGCATGTTAAATAAACGAGCTCTTTTTGAAGCAGCTTTGCCTGAGGCATATCATAACGCTAACTAACTGTAACGGACAGAACCTTATAGACAAAAGAAAAGGAAGAACAATGTATCAAATTGTTTATGATGCAAGGAAAATAACGTTAAATTCAAAATAATGAAAACAATCCTGGAGCCATATTTTTATATTTTTATATTTTTATATTTTTATATTTTTCAGCAAAATGAAGACATAAGATATTAAGCTTATGCGTATTTTAGAAAATAAAACAAAAACAAAGAAACACAAAACATAAATATATATGCAGCAAACATTTTCTTTAATACAACTACGAACTTTATTCCACGAGCATCCTTGATCTAGCTTTTGACATAGGTTGTTGCAAATGTTAACAGTATGCCTTAGCTGAAAAATTTTGAACACACTCTATGTCGACCTCTGTGTGCCCGTCAGTTTTTCACCATTCGATGAAATACATCCATAATTGACTTCTCTTATGCAGCTGATAAATAAGTTTGACTGGTAATTCTGCCCACTAGATTTTTTTTTGGTAATTCTGCCTACCAGATTATTTTTTAGACTCCTGCAAAGTCTTCCTACTTGCCGTTATTGGGATTGATAGAGATGATCATTTAGTGATTATGCCAAGACAACTTCAGTTTGATTCTTACACTTGATATTGTTTGTTTAAACAGTTATTCTGAGAAGTTGTTTTCTTTTCATAGTGTAAGTGCATCTGATGAATCCATACCTCATTAAAAGCTGTCGTTTTCCGAGGATACTGTCTAGAAAGAAATGTTAAATCTAATTGTACATGTTACAACAAAATATCTGGTACTTACATGAGAATTGATACTTTACGACACATGTATTTTTCTATATCAACCCAGGACACCCCAGGTCAGATGCCTCTGTGTGTTCTTGGAAAAGAAACCTTTATCCCATTTTCTTGGCTTGATATCGCCACTAATGTTAAAAGTATCGTTGAAATCAACCAACCAACATGCATTTGAAATATTCCTATAATGTTCTTAGTACAATAAATGTGATCGTACATTTTGCACGATACATCGCACGTTTTGACATTCGAGTAGTGTATTTATTCAGTATGGTTATAAATCATTCCGTTTCATTGGTTGCGCCATACAATCGTTTGTCAATTGTTATGTATATTTAATTTGTATTTGCAATTTACTCATTTATTTTAGGTTATGTAAAATTATATTTTGGACTTGACCTTGTCCAAAATCAAGTTTACTGTGTACCTGACAAGGGACATTAAACAAATAATACATAGTTAATATTTCTCGAGGAGTGTGGGTTCAATATTACGATCATTATCAATAAAGGTAAACAACCTCATTTGGGTCTGGGTCTAGAATATTGGAATTCCTCCATGAAGAACCTGTTGTTCCTGATGCCTCCCGTGTTCTTTATTATAATTTTTTAAAACAGATTTTATCTGTTTACAAATTAGAATTTTCTTTAAATGGACTTAGGACCTACATTTCGTAGTAAGCCAGATACACATTTGCCTTATTAACAACCAATCAGTCTAGCGGTAAAAGCTCGAGTGAGGGCTTGCTGGAACTCACTAATGGCAATATCAACTCACCAAAAGCATGCTCAAACTGCACCTTAGACATGAGTCTGATGTTTGTGAGTGGCAGCGATAGATAGCTAAATGTTCGAGGAATCTTTCGAGGAAAGTCATGTTTCAGTATAGAGCGTAATTTGACTTCTTTACAAAGATTTCCGATATTTAGAAAGTTATTGAAAGTAAAAAAGTTATGCATGTAATCAGGATTCATTCAGTTATGGTAACTCAAAATAAGAGGACACAATGATTTTTTTTAAAGAATTTCTCTCCCATGTACAGGTCCCTTCAATGAAAATGAATACTTGGTTGCAACAGTCTATCTGTACGCTTTCTAGTGTAATTTACTCTTCATTAATTTTAAATGAAAAATGTAATGTGTCGCCTGCTTCAACTGCTTAAAATATATTTATGGACAATGGGCAACAGAAAACCTGGTCCGGAAATTAAATTAACGGCTCTTGAGATCTTGAGATACAAGGCATAATCCCTTTGATAATTTTATAGAAAAAGCAAATTTAACAGTAAAATTGTCACGAAGAGATAAAGAGCTGTATGAAATTTCAAAATATGAGAAATGTATCTCATACAGGGTAAGACATCAAAAACTAGACCTCACTGGCTTGACATATCTCATTGTCAAGTGTGATACCTCAGATACGCTTTATTTGGTTCTGATGAAAATATCAAACCCGTTGCAAAGATATAACGTTAAAATTTTATGAGAACATTATGAACGAATGTGTCATCGTGATCAAGTTAGATTGCCAACACGCTGCCAGTGGCAATTAGGGTACCTCAAAATTAGCCACCACAATATTTTTCAACGGATGGGAGAAAGTACTAATCTATTAATTTTGTGATATTTGTATTGAAAAATAAATGTGAAGCATGTTAGTTTGGTATAAAGTAGAAAATTCAAAATATATCCGAGAAGGCCACATCTCTTGCAGATAGAAACCAGTTGTCTGCGTGGATTGCGAATATTTCAAGTTAGCCACTAAAATATAGAATCTTCAGCTATGAACTGTATTGCTTATTATGAATTCCAACAAAAGCTGTGTGATTACTGTGAATTCAAACAAAACTGTGTGCTTACTATGAATTCCAATAAAACTGTGTTGCTTACTATGAATTCCAACAAAAGCTGTGTGCTTCCTCTCTATACAATGTTTACTTCCTAATCTGTATCGGATTTTGATTTTGTTGTAGTTCTTTTTTTTTTCTTTTCGTAATACTCGAAGATTTTAATTCCCACGACTGTCAAATTAAACTTGGAAAGTCATATTTGAATCAAACGAGATTGGAGATCTGAAAATAAATATGTAAAACGATAAATAAATAAACGTACCCTAAAAATCAAGCCCACCTTAAGCTACAACGTCTGACTGGCTAATATATCAACACTAATCAGTTAGGTTTCAGTATGTTGAGCGAGTCTGAGATGGAACATGAGAATGTATTGGCAGGGATAAAATTTCATTGCAGGAATACATCTGGATTAAAAAAATCAAATTATATAGAAAATTGACTACAGATTGGTCAATATTTAACACAAGATTTTGAAGCAAAAATAGCAGAGTAATGGTAAATATGATTTTACAGGTGAGAAGATATATGGATAGAAAAAAATTATATGTACTTATCAAAAGCGAATCTCCTGTGCCATTAAAATAATACTTAATTTTATTCTTTCAATCATTTTCTATTAGAGAAAAGAAACGTATGTAGTTTGGTCATCGTTATAATGCGCCCAAGTCTATGTATTAATAGATATTTCTTTATCTAATTTGTGCACGATGAAAAGGTAAGACTTTTTAATATCAAATACTGATATCTGCTTTGTTATATTTTCAATGAGTTATTTTCGGTTAGTCTATGGATTTTACAGAACAATTTGATAAGAAGATACCTACACTTTCTTCGAAAGGTAAAGATGTTACCTTGAGTTTATATTGAAAAATGAAATTTCAAGAGAAAGCAATTGTTAAAGGAAATAGATGAAAAGAAGATTCAAAACCAACCCATCTATTCAGAAAAAATAAATCGAAGATAAACTTGAGCAAGACTGCAATAAAGATGTTAAATAATCTTAAATTAACCATGCATTTTCTTGAACAATGGACACATAAACTTAATAAATTCTTAGTGAGAGATAGTTCATTCAAATTAGTGATTTGCGTGTTTACATAGTTTAAAGCAAAACATTTTCTACACATTAAGGCTAATTTTCTTGGATAAAGGAAACATTAAGCAACTACGTGACAAACTGTACTTGGCATACGGACAAGGCGAGTGAACGGACTCCATATCTGCATCAGGAGAATGCTGTAGCAATTGGTTGCAAGAAAGCGAGAGTACGAAATAGCTTGCTGGTTTCCTATAACTGTAGCTGGAGAATTTATCTCATGGCAACCAGCAACAGCTTAGTAAATGCAAATTATCTGAAAAATAAGTGATTACTGCACGTTATTTTTAATGACATCATTCGGTTTTAAGTGAGAAGTTAATTGATGGGCTTCTTGCAGATTGCTGGCATTAGAGACGAGGTAAATATTTCACTGGAGATTTCGTTAATTGTGTGCCAAAATAATCCAAAAGTAGGCTATTTAACAGGACTCGGGGTCGATGTTGAAGTTTTTCAGGGATGACTTGAGGGAATCTTTGCAGCATTTCTTCCAGAGCTTGGTTTTAAGAGAAATTTTGTACCGCTGTATTTCTGAACGTACCGCGATACGATACCGCAATTATAGTAGGGACCAACGTTTCATTGTTCTGGGGCAGGGGACTGACACCTTTAGGTTTAATTCCGTCTGTAAATAGATGGAATAAACATCTTGCTCTGATCTATAGAAAAATAACACCATATTATATCCATGATATTACTGGGGAAAAAATATTGATTATCGTGAGAAAAAAGAACAGAAAATATTTAAGCTCGAAAGACCTCCCACCCCTCCGAAAATTAAATAGATAGTACCTTATAGTAGATGAATTTGCTATATGTTGGCTAATTGTTATTTTAGTTGCAATCTAAAAGCTGAAGCTAAGTCGGAGGATTATGCTTATAATGTTACAGATAATCTGCAAGACAGCGTGCTGACATTAGAGAGTATTGTTGATAAAAATAGGAAGTGTTGATACTGAAGTCTATAAGTTTTTAGCTACACGAAAGGAACTTTCAGTGGGATGCCAACACCCAGGCAAGATATTTATCAGAGATCGCCAGTTAATATAGAACACACTTACTCAACAAAGGATAGAATATTTAGTACACTTGAGAATTTACGGTTTTGAAAGAAAATAAGCGCGCTCCTTAAAATGTAGGATGACTCGCAGTTTTACATAGGAATACAGCTTCTTAAGACATTGATATACGCTAGTAAGTAACTAAAATATGACATATTTTTAAAACGCAAATATTTTGCAGAAATCTGGATTTGGCCCGAATATTTTTCAGAATTTTACATTGGCCACAGCGTTGGCATACGTGACACGCGTTAAAGATGTAATTAAATGATACTATATTTGTAATATTCACCATAAAAATGTGACAGATACAACTATTTTGTAAAAAAAATAATTTCGAACTACTTTGTCACGAATAATGAAAACACGCTTTTACAGTCATAAAGTCGTGACGTAACAAGATTCCTCTACAATTTCTGAACATATCTTTATGAGGGAAACTAACGACGTACAGGTACAGTGAAAGAGTTCAGTGGTACGTACCACCGGAAAAAATACCGCGGTAAATCGGTATATCGGTATCAGCGCACCTCTAGTTTCTTCTGACCTCCAACAGATCGCTTCCTTCCCTTAGCTTGCAGGAAAGTAGGCGCTCATCTGTCATCCTGTTGATGAGGTCTGTCCATCTCACGTAATGCCTGCTCCTGTTTGAACCTCAGTTTCCGGTACCCAGTTCTGCCATCTTTACCGCAGCAGTTTTCTCAAGCAGCCCAAGTGAAAATGATTCATTTTCTAAGCATGGAATCTTTACACTGTCTAGGGTTCGCAAGCGTACAGCAGGGTCGGCACCACAATGACGTTTTAGACCTTAAGACTTATTTGGAGACCGATCCTTTTGTATTTTCACATACTCGAACAATTATGGCGTTGATTCATCGTCGATATGGATTGCAAGTGACAGTGTGCTGCCGAGATCAGTGAACTTGTCTACAGCCATGAGGGTTTAGTCATTTACGTTGATGGCAGGCTCTACGCTAGGCTTTCCTGGTGTCGCCTCTATCGTTTTCACATTGATTATGAGACTGCTATTGTCACAAGCTGAAGAGAAATGGTCCATACTGTATTGCATATCAGACTCAGATTTAGCAGTCAGGGAACAGTCATTAGCAAATAGGGGAGTGAACAGCTTGCAATCAGTGCTGTATCTAATGTAGATCTCCGTGCCATGGTCATCAGTCAGCACAGTAGAGAACGTCATATTGAAGTGAGTTGGGGCTAGCACAGCCTTTCTTGACTCCATTGGCAACTGGGAATGGTTCAGACGACTGTCCGTCGTCCGTGACGTTAAATGGTTCATATGACTGTCTGTCGTCCATGACGCGAGCGAGCATGTCATCATGGAACTTCCGAACCATCATGATACATTTCTCTGGGAAACCTAAGTTTTCCATGATCTTCCAAAGGCATACACGGCTGGAAGGAGCCCTTGATCAGACGATTCAGCGGAATTCCGGCAAGTATTTTGCAAGCTATTGACAGCAAGGAGATACCCCGATGGTCTATTGCATTTCCGATTTTACAAGTGGACGATGATTAAATCCTTGTACTCCTGGGGTATATTTCACTGAGTCCACAATGAATGAAAGAGTCAGTCAGTTTCTGTGCCATGTGCGAGCATCCGACTCTGTAGACTTCTCCTGATATAGCGTCTGCTCCAGGTGCATTGCCATTTGAAAGCAGGTCAGTTTCTTCCACAGTTTCAGTCACCATCGGAGGATCAGTAAGTGTTATGTTGATTTCCACTTCGGATATTAGATCCATTGCCTCCTCGCTAATATAAAACTGTTGATTGAGAATCTTGTTGAAATGTTCTGCCCATCTTTGAAATACCTTTTCTTCGTCAGTGAGCAGCGTGGCGCTGTCAGAACTAAGTTTTGGAGATGTTACTGATGACTGTAGCAGGTAGATTCTTCAAAGCATCATAGAAGTTCTCCATGTCATTCCTGTCTGTATCGGACTGAATCTCATCTGCCTTATTGCTCAGTCATGACTCTCGAAACTCTCTGAGTTTGCACTGGACGGTCCTCTTGATGTTGTTGAAAGCTGCCTTCTTAGATGATGAAGTACTGTCTCTAACTAAAAAGGCCATCTTTAGCCGATATGTCTCACTCAGAAGACTCTGTATGACATCATTGTTCTCAACAAACCAATCCAATGTTTACCTGTGTTGGGAGCGAGGGTTTTGGATGCAGGTGAGTACAAAGAGATTCTGACGGATATCTATTTTTGCTCGACATTCTGTAAGTTTATTTCGATTGTATCCAGTATCGTTGATAAATGCCAGTTTCACATTCTCCTGTTTAAATGTGGCAACATTAAGCCTATCGGACAGCTTTTTGCCCTGTGGTCGTCTGCTAGGCTGAACATAGAAACAGAGGCTCGGAATTATGAGCCTGTGGTCAATCCAGTATTTTGCACTTCTCATTGCCCCGTCAATTGTAACATCATGTATGTATCTTGTCCTGACGACGAAGTAGTCAATATGATTCCAGTGTGCATCCAAGACGTTTTGTTGTGGTTTGGCGGGCGTGTTGGTGATTAGGAGCTCATGTTCATCATATTTCATCAATAGGAGTAATCGATAGTTGTTGATTTTGCCAACACTATTTTTGTCAGTGACACCTTTCCATGTCGAATAATCTGTAAACATCGAAGTCACTAAGGATGATGAGCTTTTTTGTTTTTGGCACTTTTGCAATAAGAGATGCCATTAGGTAGATTTGTGAGCTTGCTATCTAGCTGTGACTTGATGACAAACTCAACATCAGCGTCACGTCGTTTTTGTTTACTTCGGTCACTCCAGAAAAAGGTGTAACCGGCTCCTACTTCGGTGAATTGTCCTTTGTCAGCAAAGCAAGTTTCACTCAGTACTGCTATTTAGATTATGATTCTGGCCAATTCTCTGCCAAAAAGAGCTGTTCTTCTCTGTGGTTTCTCTGCTGATATCCACAAGTGTGAGTACATTCCAGGTACTGATGGCGAGTTGCATAATCGTGTTGTTACGTATATGTAATTAAATTACTTGTGTGTTGGTTTTGAATTTCTTTTTATTTTGTTTTTGTTTCATTACATTTCATTGTAATGATAATTTTCACGGGATCTGACTTTTTTCGGAAAATTCAGTCTTTTGTTATAACCTGATTAGAACGCAAAAGTGTTGCTTTATTACTATTTTTAGCTGACTTTGGTTGAGAGATTTGTAAACACTAAGTAAAAATGATTGGTTATTACCAAGGTCATGTTAGGCCCACATGTTAGCTAAGTTGTAAACAACCTTTCCTTTTTATTTATTTCCAGCGTGAGAATTTGTTTCTTAGATTAGGCTATTCTGGCCTACGTGTAAATTGGCAATTGTTTTACTGCGCTGTTCGATGATTAAGTGACCACGTGACCCATCATGCGAGTCTGAAATGACGTTTTATTTGGGTTTACTCGTATCTCAGTGAAATTTTGTCAGTCGTAAAAATATACCTTTGGGCTCAAGGTATTTGTCTTGTTGTTGCCATTTGAGTTGATTTTCGTATCTAAAAAAATTTATTTATCCTGGAAAATACTCTTTTTCAACGAAATACTTGGACAAAGACATTTACTAAATTATTTGGAATTCAAAAGTCGGAATTATATTCCTAGTGACTCAACAAGGAACTGCTGACACATCAACACAAACTGGTTATAGAGGACGTCATCGCCCTCCATATTGGAGCTTCATCGAGATTCGAACTTGGATTCAATTAGAACTGTTTAGTGATAGAACTTATATTTTTCAATTCTAGGATTAATTTTTGGATTATATTCACAAACCGTAAGTCCTATTTCATATTTTATCTTGTTTTCTAGGGAAATAAATTATTTTGTTAAATTTACAAAGCTTGTTGACTTCACACTTTTCTTTTGTTACTTTTGTACGAGCTTACACGTAACAAAGAAAATTGGGGGCTTGTCTGGGATATATGAATTGTGGCTAAAATATTTCAGAAAATTGTTTTCTGAAATTTAAATTCCCCTAGTTTTAAATCCCATGTACTATTTCTTATTTTGTTTGAAATCTTTAGTGAAAAACAATAGGCTTTTATTCACAATGCCATCAAAAGTGGAGACTTTTATTTCTAGTCCTACTCAAGAGCAGTTGGATAGTTTGAAAAAAGATGAGTTGCTTGCACTTGCCAGAAAATACGATCTATCGGAAGCAAAATCTTCCTTAACGAAACAAAAAATTAAAATCATTTTGATTCAGTATTTGGTAGAGAAGAATGTTTTTGATAAAAGTGTTTTGGCTTCGGTCAGTAAGTCTGTATCAGACTCTGACATAAAAGTAACGGAATTAAAAATTAAATACAAGATGGAATTGGAGTTAAGAAAGCTCGAGCTTCAAAAAGAAGAGAGAGAGAGAGAGAGAGAAGCAACTGCAATTGCAATTTGAGAAAGAGGAGAGAGAGAGAGGAAAGAGAGAATGATAAACAAATGAATTACATTTGATAAAGAGGAGATATAGAGACAGGAGAGAGAGAAAGATAAACAAATGAAATTGGAGTTACAGAAACAACAAATGCAATTAGAAGAGAGGGAGGGAGAGACAGATTCAAAATTAGAAGGATGAGAAGGAATTTCAAATTAAAATGAAAGAAATGGAGCTGGCAATTGAAAAGCACGATCCCACCTCGCATACAAATTCAAGTTTTGACATTACAAAGAATATCAGTCTAGTGCTCCCGTTTAACGAAAAGGAAGTAGAAAAATATTTTCTTCTTTTTTGAAAACCTTGCTGAATATTTGAAATGGCCAAGGGTGTATTGGACTTAATTATTACAGTATGTACTTTTTGGCAAAAGATCGGAAAATCTATGCATCCCTGTCAGTGCATCAAAGTGCTGACTATGATTTCGTTGAGGACTGCATCTTCAAGGGTTATGCGTTAGTCCCTGAGGCTTATCGGAAAAAATTCAGAAACTATTACAAAGAAGCGGGACAAACTTATGTTGAATTTGCAAGAGAAAAAGACCAGTTATTTAAGAGATGGTGCTTAGCCAACAAAGTTGAACATGATTATGAAAGTCTTGAACAACTTATGTTACTTGAAGAGTTCAAAAACTGTGTTCCTAATGATATTAAGAATCATCTTGAAGAGCATAAGATTGAAACCTTGGAAACTGCTGCTCTTGCTGCTGACAAGTATTCCTTAACTCATAACGTTTCTGTTGTAGGCAAATCTTTCACTCAGCATTCTACTGACAAAAAGGTATTTCAGCTTTATACGATTCCTTCTAAAACTCAATCTGGCACAGCTTTTAAACATCAAGCTTCTGATAAACTTGATTTAAAATCCTTGTCTCTTCCTACGTGTACCTATTGCAAGTAAAATGGACACGTCATTTCTGATTGCTTCAAATTGAAATATAGGCATTGGAATCAAGAAAGACCTATCCCAAATGCTCTTATTTCTAAGACGTCAAGGTCACGGTCATGCATTGAAAGCAATACATCTGTTGGGTCTAATAAACCCATGTATGATATTATTATGGAGAATTATGAACCATTCATGTCGAAGTGTTCTATATCACTCTTGGGTGATTTGGCCAATCCTATCCCTATTAAAATTTTAAGGGATACAGGACCTTCTCAGAGTCTTTTATTAACAGGTACTTTGCCTTTTTCTGAGAAGTCTTCTTCTAATGAGAGTGTTCTCATTGAGGGAGTAGAGTGCGGCTTTGTTAATGTTCCTCTCCATTCTGTAAATTTCTCATCAGACTTAGTTTCAGGACCTGTGACAGTCGGTATAGGATCTTCTTTACCCATTCAGGTCATTCATTTGTTGCTAGGCAACCTAGCTGGAGACAAGGTTGTGGTTAATCCACTTGTAACGGACAAGCCATCTTTGGATCAAAAAGTTGATCCTATTGAAAAGAATTCCCTGATTTATACCCAACTTGTGCAGTTACCAGAGCTATGGCAAAGAAAGCTCTTGAGAATGATATCGATAAAGAAAATATTCCTTTAGCTGACACATGTATTGGTCAGGCTTTTAATGAGGTCACTTTTACTCCTTGTTTGGATCAGTCAAAAGGTATTGATCACAGTGATCCTCTTTTAACCACTCATTCTCTTTTATCTAATCAGGGTGACAAACGACAATCACTTGTTGTTGAACAGGAAAAAGATCCTGAGATCTCCTGTTTGTTTCAGAGGGCCATTAATGAAACTGAAGCCACTGAAGTACCTGTCTGTTATTTCATTAAAAATGGAATTCTTATGAGGAAATGGAGACCTCCCGAGGTACCTGCCGGTGACGAGTGGTCAGTGAACTATCAAATTGTAGTTCCAAAATCTTACAGACAGGAAATACCTAGCTTGGCCCATGAAACTCCTCTGGTTGGTCATCTAGGGATAAATAAAACTTATCACAAGATCTTGACTCACTTTTATTGGCCAAAAATCAAAAGTGATATTTGTAAATTTTGTAGATCTTGTCATACTTGTCAAATGGTAGGAAAACCCAATCAGAATATACCTAAGGCTCATCTGCAACCTATTCCTCCATTTGACGAACCATTTAGTAGAATTATGGTAGATTGTTTTGGTCCCTTACCTAAGACCAAGTCAGGCAACCAATATTTGTTGACCATTATGTGTGCGTCAACAAGATTCCCAGAGGCAATTCCTTTGAGGAATAATAAATCCAAAATCATCGTAGAACCTTTGATAAAGTTTTTGTACTCAATTTGGACTTCCCAAATCTGTCCAATCGGATCAAGGGTCAAATTTTATTATCTGGAATTTTCCATCAAGCTATGCACGAATTAGGCATTCAACAATTTAAATCTTTTGCTTACCACCCTGAGAGCCAAGTAGCTTTAGAAAGATTTCATCAGAGTTAGAAGAATATGATTCGGTCATATTGCTTTGATACGAGTAAAGACTGGGATGAAGGCATTCATTTACTTTTGTTTGCTGTTTGGGGGTCAGTTCAAGAATCTTTAGGATTCAGTCCATTTGAACTAGTTTTCGGACATACTGTACGTGGACCATTGAAGTTGTTGAAAGAGAAACTTCTTTCTAATGAAGAAACTGAACTCAGTCTTCTTGATTATGTTTCTGATTTTAAGTACAAGTTGTCAAAGGCTTGTGAGGTCGCAAAATCAAATCTGTACTCTACTCAGTCAAACATGAAATCAAGATATGATAAAAACTCAAGGGATAAGAGTTTTCAGCCTGGTGATAGAGTTCTAGCTCTCTTGCCCATACCACAAAACCTCCTTAAGGCTGAGTATTATGGTGTATATACGGTTGAAAAAAGTAAATGATTTAAATTACATCATAAATACTCCTGGTAGGCGAAAACAAAAATAATTTTGCCACATTAACATGTTAAAGGAGTATATTGAAAGAGATAGCCAAGTAAATCATGCAATTAATGTAGTTGTACATGTCCCACCACCTGAGGATGTACGTGAAGAAATTCAATCGGACTCTACTAATTTTGGAGCGACATATCCTCAGAATTCGGAAAGTATGAAAAATCTGGACCACAAACTTTTACAGTTGCAACAATAAGAAAGGAATGAACTTAAACAGTTATTATTTGAATATGAGCACTTATTTCCAGATATACCTACAAGAACAAACAAAATGTTTCATGACGTTGAAATTGTGAATTCTAAACCTCTGAAACAACACGCATACAGGATGAACCCTCTTAAAGAGGAATACCTGAAAAAGGAAATTCAGTATTTATTGATGATTGATTTCATAGAACGCAGTAAAAGCGTCTGGAGTTAACCATGTATACTTGTTCGGAAACCAGATAAAACTTTCCGTATGTGCACTGATTACAGGAAGGTGATCGATGTGACAAAAAGAGATTCATTTCCATTACCAAGAATCGATGACTGTATTGATAAAATTGGAAATGCCAAGAATGTCACTAAATTTGAACTTCTGAAAGAATTTTGGCAATTTCCACTAACGGAAAGGGCAAAGGAAATTTCGGCATTTGTGACTCTATCAATATAAAGTAATGCCGTTCGTGGTGAATGGTTCCCCAAGTACCTTTCGACGTTTGATGAATATGATTACTTCTGGTCTAGATAATTGTGATGCTTACATCGATGATGTCATCATCAACAACGACACCTGGAAAGAACATCTAGCAACAATTCGGAAATTCTTCGGCAGACACACTGATGCAAGTTTGACAATCAATTTATCAAAAAGTGAGTTATGTCGTGCTTGTGTAACTTTTCTAGGACATGTTGTGGGACATGGACAAGTTAAACCTATAGATGCTAAGGTCAAGGCTATCTCTGAATTCTCTGTGCTTGTCAGTAAAAAGCAACTGATGCGATTTTTAGGGTTGGCTGGATACTATCGGAAATTTTGTTCTAATTTTGCTAATATTGCTGAACCCCTCACAAACTTGTTGAGCAAGAAAAACAAGTTTCTTTCGACTGATAGATTTCAGGAAGCTTTTGATAGGTTACAGGCCATACTTAAAAGTGCGCCGGCTCTCTAGCTCCAAATTTCAGTCAATCTTTTAAATTATCTGTGGATGCAAGTGATGTTGGGGTTGCAGCAGTATTGATTCAAGGAGATAGAAATGGTGTTGATCATCGAGTGTGCTATTTTTCTAAGAAATTAAATAAGCACCAAAGAAATTACTCAACAATCGAGAAGGAATGTTTGGCTTTAATATTGGCATTACAGCATTTTGAAGTTTACATTAATTCAGCTCCTTCTCCCCTTGTTGTGTATAGTGATCACAACCCCCTTACTTTCATCGACAGGATGAAAAATAAAAATCAAAGATTATCAAGGTGGAGTTTGTTTTTACAAGAATATAATCTTGACATCAGGCACGTCAGGGAAAAGATAATTTAATAGCAGATGCACTTTCCCGTGGATAGAAATATTTCATGGACACTTTGTATAATTCATGTGAGTTTTCTTATGTAATTTTGTTTTCACTTATGTATAAATTACATATGGTAAAAAGAAAGCCTTATTATATAAATCTTTCTTTTTCTTGATGGGGGAAGTGTTACGTATATGTTGCATCATCGTGTTGTTACGTATATGTAATTAAATTACTTGTGTGTTGGTTTTGAATTTCTTTTTATTTTGTTTTTGTTTCATTACATTTAAATGTATTGATATTTTTCACGGGATTTGACTTTTTCGGAAATTCAGTCTTTTGTTATAACCTGATTAGAACGCAAAAGTGTTGCTTTATTACTATTTTTAGCTGACTTTGGTTGAGAGATTTGTAAACACCAAGTGAAAATGATTGGTTATTACCAAGGTCATGTTCGGTCCACATGTTAGCTAAGTCGTAAACAACCTTTTCTTTTTTTTAATTTCCAGCGTGAGAATTTGTTTCTTAGATTAGGCTATTCTGGCCTACGTGTAAATTGGCAATTGTTTTACTGCGCTGTTCGATGATTAAGTGACCACGTGACCCATCACGCGGGTCTGAAATGACGTTTTATTTGGGTTTAATACTCGTTCTCAGTGAAGTTTTGTCAGTCATAAAAATATACCTTTGGCTCAAGGTATTTGTCTTGTTGTTGCCATTTGAGTTGATTTTCGTAATTAAAATAATTTTATTCATCCTGGAAAATACTCTTTTTCAACGAAATACTTGGACAAAGACATTTACTAAATTATTTGGAATTCAAAAGTCGGAATTATATTCCTAGTGACTCAACAAGGAACTGCTGACACATCAACACAAACTGGTTATAGAGGACGTCATCTCCTTCCATATTGGAGCTTCATCGAGATTCGAACTTGGATTCAATTAGAACTGTTTAGTTATAGGACTTATATTTTTCAATTCTAGGATTAATTTTTGGATTATATTCACAAACCGTAAGTTCTATTTCATATTTTATCTTGTTTTCTGGGGAAATAAATTATTTTGTTAAAACTTACAAAGCTTGTTGACTTCACACTTTTCTTTTGTTACTTTTGTACGAGCCTACACGTAACAATGTGTTCTTGCAAGGTAATGATCACTATTTTGGGATTCCCGCTGTGCAGGCAATGCTTAGGGCACAACATTTTAGCGCCTTTCTCGTGTGGAGATCAGCAGCGTGATCCTATTTAGGGCTGCTAAGTAAACCAGGGGGCTGCTGAGTAACACGGTTGTTTCGTTCCAGCGAAAAGCGACCCAAATCCTGTGTTCAGGTCTGTAATTTCAGCTCACACTGTACCCACGCCTGCTGTTTTGCCGCACACCCATTGCCACAGGACTTAAAGGAACCATCTGGTGGCGTGAGGGGAGTAGTGTCATGACTTGTGCTTGAGCTGAATTTAAGTGTGGGAAAGTTGTGAAGTCACCCTCACTCTCTCGAATAGGTCTGTTTCTGTCCAGTGGCACTATATTGTCGAAACGTCAAGATACATGTTAATGTGCAGTGGATGGCCATCAGTCCCTAATGCACATGTGCTGATGCCATGCTCTGTGCACTCTGCTGTTTCCAACTGTCTTCACATCCCTGGGATGAGCATATCTTCTCCGCCGCCTGATCCACCAGAAATGGTCTTACCAGTTGTGGCCACGTGTCACTTTCCACTCTCTGTTAACAGCCATAGGTTGTACCGTCTTCTGTAATTGAAGGTGGCAGGCGATCCCAGTCCTGACACACGGCATTATTCACGTTGTAAATAGGCAACGTATCACTTATTGGAACTGAAGCTTCTCCCCTAGTTCAAGTTGGCTCAAATTATGAACTCATTCTCATACATTTAAGAAACTAAAGCATACTTATTATAATTTGTCTTCTGTGTTGTTATCTTAAACCCCTAGTACCGCATGTACTAAGAATTGCATACCTGTTTAAAAAATGCATAAGCCTGATGTCCAGTGAAATGACCTTTCCCAAAGACATGCCGACAGACACAAAAAGCGTTGAGTGGCGTAGTTCTCGTGATGTAGAATAAATGTACAATTTCATCTTCAGCTTTTCAAAAGATGCAACCGAATGGAAATAAACTCTTAATCTTCTTTTATAAGTAAAAATATAAAACATAAACAATCATAACACTATCATATTTTGATTGACCAACTTACAATGTATTAGCAATACAAATTTGGCTATGGTATCAGTGCTAATAGTGTTTTGTTGCTGTAGACGTTTTGTTTTATTCATGTTGCATATTAAGCGCAAGTTGCTCGCATAAATATTATATATATTACAATGAGTATTATATATCAGGTATAATCTAAAAGCATACATAATTTTTTTTTGCCGTGTATAGACCATTACTAATGATAATTTTCAAAGAAGAGATCGAAACTATTAATACATTCTAAAGAAAGGAAAAATGAGTGCAGATTAATATTTGGAGAAAATTATAACAATATTAAAATAGAAAATTGAGGTATATACCAACTTTGGTAGATAATTATGCCACAAAAGCGGACAAGCCAAAAATGTATATCCAAACGAAGTTCATCAAAATGGAACTGTACAACTTATTTTATCATTTCTTATTACTAGTGGTTTGAAGACTGAAAATTCTAAGCTACATTGGTGGTGATAACTAATAGTTCAATATTTTTGTTGTATGATAAACCCAGGTTTGAAGGGTGGATTTAATTCATTTACGACTCTTCTATAGAGGTGCTAGTTCAATAATCTGTAACGCGTTGTTTACGCCATAGAGAGAGAATTGTATAATGTGTACTGTTCTTGAGACAGACATCACTTCTCCTAACATCTCTCCAGACGATTTAGAATATCCTTTGTATTACAAATTTACATTCTCCAGAGAAAGATAGAAATTATTGGATAATCTTTGAGTTTCGTAATTTATTAAGAGTCTAATGACCAATTATTAACCAATTTTGTTCTAACCGTATTTGCGCTTTTTTCTGTGAAAACATACATATTCACATATTGATCCAATTTGAAAGCATTCAGCTTTTGCATGCCAATAAGACATATATAAGTGGTATTACAAGGAAAGTTGAATCAATAGTTTTACCAAAATCAGCAGATTATTACTGGATTTTTTTTTCGTATGTGTCCCATGATATTTACATAATATTCATATAACTGCGGTAAGAATCTTTTAGGAGGTCCGGAATGTTGCGTCTACCATACTCGCTGCACGTGCAATGGAAATAAAATCAATAATGCGATGTTTGTACCACGCCTGCTGTCGCTTCTTTTGATTTGAACCACAAATGAGCGTAAATAACATTTCACGTAGGTGTGAATCTATAACAGTAAGGTAGGAATGAAAGTAATTGTCAGTGGTTAATTTAACAAGTAAGCTCTTTTCAACTGGTTGCGACACATAGCCTCGAGATTTTTTCTCAAAAGAGATTATGCAAAAGCTGTTGTTATGAACTGTTATCCTGCTTCACGAAACTGAAGAGTTAGCCACCTCTAGCTGCCAAGCAAAGCGCCATAATTATGTTGGACAAACAACGTATTACCTCTAACACTAGGCGGTAACTTGTCAAAGAATAACAATGTGAATGTACGTGACATGGCTCGAAGAGTTAGGCAGGCCAGACAAATTATCATAATTAAAGCATTTTGAGCACATAATGAGGGAATTACATGAAATAACTGTTGCGGTACGGAACGACAGGGGTCCATTTTCAATGTAGTAATACAAAATAGGATGGACTCTTCCGTCTTAGTAATGGTTCCGAGCGGTTGTGTTATAATATTCCTAAAAGCATGATTATATCAAATTGTCTTGTTGGGATAGCATACGAAAACTGAAATGTATACAGAACAGGTTAAATACCTAACGTTTGATTTTTCTCAGATATTCATCGAAAATAATTTGAAATTTTCCAATGTGTGCGAAAAGATTGTGTTGTTACCTTCTTGCAACTTTCTCGAAGAACGTTACGTGTAATCCACTAAATATATAATGAATTTATTTCTGTATCAATTTCTTTGTGATATTTGTATATGTAACAAAAGGAGATTACACACTTGTGTCAATGCATTTTACATACGGATTCAAGCCCTGATTTTGTGGTGTGAAATGATTTGGTTTCCTGAAGCCTTATTCATGGTCGTATATACAAATTTTAATTCAAATTATATCCGACCTAATTTCAATTAAGTGTTTTAGTTTAAAGCAGATTAATTGTCACGGTCAGTACAAATATCCGAATGAATAAATCAAGAATATTTCTACATCGTGTTCATTGAGATATAGAAATAAACAAATCACCTTTTTAAGTAACATCATTGATTATATGCTTCATAAAGAAGTACTGAATTGTGTTAATGGGAAAATAATATCGCAACAGTAGCTATATCAATTTTGGAACAATTGTTTCCCATTCAAAAAATATCTCCCCCCCCCATATGTATGTTATTTAAACGTATTTCTATATTTGGGCCTTTTTAATTTTTCTTCTTCTTCTGCTCCTTCTCTCCCCTTCTTTATCAGGATGGACAGATTATAAAATATATGTAAAGACTGTAGACCCTCCAGCATGCATGTAAGTAACTAGTGAGGAGGCGTCATCATGAAATGCTAAAGAAAAAACCAACGAATTTTCCGATTGTTGATTAGAAGCCAAAATTAAATGACAATTGAAATTTGCATTCGGCTTTTGTTACCGAACTACTGTAAGATTGCCCAGGCCACAGTTTCATGCATGAATGCAGAAATAAACAAGATAAAATCCTTTCAAGTAAACCCAAAATTATTACAATCTTTTGTGTAAAGTTGATACGCTATGAAGTCTGTAGGATAAGACCACTCTGTGATGCTTATGCAACATCCCGACACCCACCCCAGTCATATTCACTGTATCAATCCGTGTAAGAAATGTGTTGAAGAATATTAATATCGCTTCATTTCGTTTTGAAAACCATTCATTGTAAGAAATTATTTCAACCTTGTTTATTGAAAGATAGTGTTTCATTAACCCTTGGTGAAATCATTATGGACTTGTTGAGTATAAAAGATTATTTATTAATTATGCAGTATTATCATTAGTTTAGTTGTACACACACACACACACACACACACACACACACACACACATATATATATATACATTCATAAAAGTGTTTGAGATAGTGTTCAATAGAGATATACGTATCTTTAAGATCCAGTTTTATGTATTTTTATGTTTGAATTCAGTCTGATGAAGCAATAAAGCGAAACCGCTCACATTCTACGTGTTGGTGTTGTTTATTTTATTAATAATATCAAAACCTTAGCTTCTTCAACGCTTCTTTAATTTAGTCCTGATATCAATAAATTTGCACAAATTTAATGTCTTGACATTATCTGTGTTAAATAATATTATGCCGAAGAGTACTGTGTATTGCAATGTAAAAATTATAATTGTACAAGTTTCAATCATTATTAAAAATGGCATTGCAAAATATACATTTATCACATATAGTACGATTGCAAAGTGAACGGTTTCTCTCAGTTTTCTAAAATTTATCCCATCAGACTGGATCTGTAAGTAAGTTACGGTTGGTCATTCTGAACCTATCAAAGGTATACAATAAACTTTAGCTGTTTTTAAGACAAAAGAACGTTCAAATAAATCCGATGTTCCTACGATAAAATTATTATTTCTACAGGAGGTAGGTACACAACTTAACTATATTTCTTGAAACTGATGCATTAATCTCTGCCTTAAATCAGAAGAAAAATGCTCTCGACTTGCAATATTGTGTTCTATTCATATATAATTTAATCCTAGTCGACAGAGTTTGAACTATATATAGAAATAATAATAATAAATTAATAATCGTATTTTTGCAGACATAATATCTTGGAATAATTTTTAATTTAATTTATTTTTTTAGAGCATAACATTTCTTAAACTAAAATCTCTAGCTGTGTTTTGAACCTTCTTTTTTTTCTTTTCTTTGGCGTTATATTTTCTTAGTTGACATACTGTCTCGAGTATCGTTGTTATTACAATACAACTATTTCATTATTTAGAATTTAATTTAGTACTCATAAGATTTGCTTTAGTGGTTTTTCACGATTGAAGGAAGCAAAATGTCATGAAGTTTTGCAATGGATCTCTCGTGTTCATAATTGGTGTTCGTGTTAATCAAGGAATACGTCATTTGACTGGTTCAGAGGAGGTTGCAAAGAAGAATCATCAAGTAGACATATTGTGGAGTCAATATTTGTGTCTTGTACCACCTGATGCGATTAAGAGAACATTGAGTGGGCCGGAAAAGTATATTGGGTAATCGTCTGTCCACAATGCCTCAAGATGGCAGGTTGTTAATCCGGACAATGGCATGACACTCGAAAGCGACTGTCATTTTCAAGGCTGACCACAGGTCATCCTTTTTACTGAACCTGAAGAGCTTGTAGTTGAGATAATAAGAATTGTGTCTATTCTATATCTGCCAAAAGTTAAAAAATTAAATTAAAAAATTAAATTATTTTTGATATTTAATAGTGAAAAAAATTGCAGTCGATAATTTCACTTTAACAAAAACGTTATAACTATGCAATGCTTTTGAATTCATTATTGTTCATCAGCTGAAAAAGAAAGTTGGCATGACGTAAAAGTAAAATGCTAATCTTTTCTTTATCTTGTCAATTGTTATGCAAAATATTGTTTATTAACAGGCTGTCAGTTGTAGAAACATTTCTATCTATGATGCTTAAATGTTGATTTAGTAAAACTTCTGGTAATACTAAAAGGAAAGAAAAAGAAACAAGCAAAAATAATTTGAATCTCTGAAGAGATTTTGATGGTGGGATATCCAATAATTACCGACAACGGAAAGAGATCATGATTGCGCATGTTAAATATAGACAATGTATTTCAGCTCCTCAGCTGGCTTATCATAACTTAAAAAAAAAAAAAAAAAAAAAAAAAAACGAAAAAAAAAAACATAAAACAAACATCAGATATAATTAAGCTTATGTGGAGTTCGCAGAGGAAACGTTTAAAAGAAGGCAGCGAAATTATCCAATACAGCAAAATTGCAAAAACTTTATGCGTGGATTTCATTTGATTCTATTTGTGTTAAAAGAACATAAAATATTGATGACAGCTGTTGGTATTATTATTTTGTTTTCAAATTTTATTTATTTTAATTCATAAATTATATCGTTATTACTATATCTGGTTCAGATACTAGCGTCCTATAAATGGTTTGTTGAAATGATAAAAATGGCGGATTTGGAGAAAGCCGCCACCTAATGGTGCGCTCAAGTTTCTTTGGCATATGCTTGAGGGAGAGATCAAATCCATGGTCATAAAAAACTTAGGTTAATTCTTAATTTTCTTTCCAAGGAAGGGAATTAAAAAAAATGTAAAAAAAAAAAAAAAAAAAATTAAAAATTGGAAGGAGGGAGTTTTTAAATAAAGTTTTAACATAAAAGTACAAAATAGTAACAAAAGTGGGATGCTGCCGCGCGTTTCGAACTTGCGACCTCTTGTTTGGCAGCCGGGACACATAATGAAAAAAGACAAATGTAGATATTTATATATACGCTATAATGCAACGGAAGAAGGAAATCTTTGTATCGTTGAAAGCAGTACATAATTATTTCAAAAAAGAAATGACGCTGAAGCAAATAACCATGAATGCGGATGCAATGTTTTCTTTTTATAAGTATTATCTTACCAAGTGGTATATCAATGGGTATGATCATTTACTTGACGAAAATCACACTGCTTTTCTCCAAAGGTAATAGTAAATATTTATCATTTCCTCTTTCATTTGGAAAGTTAACAATTAGTAAGGAGTACATACACAAAGTTTCCCTTACCTTTCTGGTTCTGGAAAGCGGGCCGTTAGACATAAGAACCTACCACCTGAAATTTCAAACTAATTAGCTTTTTCTAAACAAAATTTACGGCTAAGAAGGTAATGAGGTCTCACTCTTCTTGGCAAGTGTCATTGAACAGTTTGATCGGATGAGTCGTAGATGTACTAAAAAAAGCTGGTTACGTGTTAGCTCATCGTTTTTTGTTTTGTTGTTTTTTTTTTTTTGTTTTTTTTTTTTTTTGTTTTTTAGTTTTTGGAGGTGGATGGGGTAAAGAAAACAATAGATCCGTTTCATTTGGATCGTCCTAAACTATTAAACAAAATGTATTTGCCAGGAATATTTTGCAAAGCAATTTTTGACGGGATGCTAGCCATCGCTTCAAGTATAACATATCTTGGCGGATTTAAACTCTTTTGAATTAAGCTTCAGCTGATGTTTAGAGGAGTCTAAACTAGCGTCTAAACACGTTAAAACTAAACCAATCAGGAATCACAGTCTTAACCGATTAGCATCTCTAATAGCCTAAACGCATACCATATTAATCATTATTGTTACACACAGTTCATATAGTTCGGATAATATCATACAGCAAAGTTTTCCAAAATATCTTTATCTACCCATATGAATCGTGCCTCTATCAAAGAAACCTTGTACCAAAGGGAAGCACACTTTAATTATTGGAGAGTTCAACCGCCCACAGAAATATGACACTTCTTCTCTTAAATCACCAGTTTGAAGCGTACAATGCGGTAGAGCTTTTGAAAACAAGAAAAAAGAATGTTAGAAATTAATGAAAAATTAGGAATAGTAAAACCAGGGTGAGAAGATATTGATTTTTATTCTCTGCAATTATTTGGTAGAACACCCATGTATACCTTTGAATACATAGAATACATAGAACTATTTTCTCTTATAATTCCCTCAGTACAAATATCAAGAAAGCTATAAAACAGGTAGGATTATTATCATGGACACTTTGATTGAATTGATTTGAACTTGAGGGCGCGAGAGGTGAATATTATATGTATCCCTCCGATTTCTTGTGTTCCTAATGAGTACATTCAGCATCATCATCATCATCATCATCATCATCATCATCATCAATCCATTAACCCAATAGGTCGTTGGGGGAAATTATTGGTATAATCATTTCTTTAAACTACAAGGAAATCTTTTGAGTAGTAAATTTCATCATCTTCTTGGATTTCATTTCAACTTTTAAATTATTTGCTAACCTGTTAATATACTAGCTCTTACAGAAACAAAGTTGCTGTTAAAATCTGGAACAAATAGATTATGATCTGATAGGACAAGTAATACAGCAACGGTGTCATCATCCGTTTCTTAATGGAAGATTTAATACACTGACTTAATGATTATATAAATCATGATGTTATCTATACTTGGGCCTATTTATGAAAATTGAAAATGCATAAATAAATTTGGGAACATCAAATCTATTATTAGACAATGGTAACCCTCATACAGAACAAATGATACAGATGATGGGATATTGCACAACTCGCATACATGACTTTCTTGTGGAAATGTCTTCCATAATATCTCCCGCTCGCCGATTTGTGTCAGTATACGCGTATGCCATTAGGGTAATGATTACTTGTACTGATTAAATTTGTGCCTGATTAGAGAATGATTCAGTAAGTAAGAGTCGTTGACGCAAACAGTTGATTCGAATATAGCGTTTAGAATATATTCTGTCAAACACTAGAATAAACAATTACATCAGAACGCAAGTCAACAAATATGACAGCAAACAGGTACGTCAGAAAAGAAGTAAATAAACACTAGAGTAAACAGTCATACCAGAAAAGAAGTCAAGGAACACTACAGTAAACAGTCATACCAAACCAGAAGTGCACAAATAATCCCACTTTAGTCATGACACTTGTGTTCACTAAATTTTATCGTCCGAGTTATGAAATGTCATCGTGCAGGATACTTTAGCAATAATCGAGTTGACCCGTTTAATTAAATGAGCATAAATTGGATTTTGAAAACTAACTTTCAAACGTACATAGAAATTATAAAATTTGAATAAACTATCTGTTCTAAATACGAATCTTCATACCCAAATAATCTGAAAACACTGATTCTAAACACATGATGGTTTTGTTTACCCTCAAATAAATAATTACAAGCTAGAAAAAATACTTATGGGATATTTGATTACTTTTTCTCCTTATCTACAAAATTGAATTAATGAACCTATTAAAGTACAGTGTTTGTAAATAACAAAATTCTCTTGAGCATGGGCTTATTTTTTTCAATTTTATCAGTGAAGTGAGTTTGGGGAGAAATAAATAATGTTCATGATGTTGTTTGTGTTATATAAGTTTCAGTTTTTATGATTACCAACTAAATACAGAAAATAATCGACTGGTAAAGAAAAGACGGAAATAACTATGTAGATTTTAGATTCACAAGTGTTCATCAACTGAAAGTTGTTTTCCACTATCGTTTTAATTTCATGGATTAGGTTTAACACTTTCAACATAGGTATTAGTATCTGCAGTAAACTATTCTCTTGCAATATCGCAGACATATTTTGACAAATAAAATTATGATTGGGCAAAATAGTTCATATCTACAGTTAATTTGAAATGTTGACATTTAATGGTGTACAGAAACTACTTTATACATTGATTGATTAATTAACGCAATGAATTGTTTTATTATTTCTTTATTTAATTCATTTATTACTTTTTATATTAGCTTAAGTACCGACTTACGTGATATTTTCACAGAAACTTAAAATAATTATAGAAAGGAAAATCACGTGAAAGCATGAAGGATTGAAAAATTTAACTTCATTTTGCTGACATGATCCAGAAGGTAAACATCTTTGTTGAAATTATATAATTTTACGAACCATGATTTAAAGAATTGAGAAACACAAAAAAGTGCACAAATTACTGCCTCGGACTACAACAAAAGAACCTATCAAACTAAAGTATACGTAATATGGTCCAAGTCATTGGAATAATTAAATATTGGGGTACCCAGTCCACCAAAAATCGTTTTACGGCGATGCACTAATAACTTCAATACTTGTTCAAAAATGACATTTACATTAAATCTGTACGAATATAACTTCTATAGTTCCAAGTGCAGGCCGATAGGAGCAACGTAATGGCAGAAAGTCGAGTGATACAAACGTTTCTGTGCCCTATAAAACTGTAATGAACATGTGTATCGTACAACACTTAACTTATGCATAGCTCATGACAAGGGGGTTGATCCTATTATCGGCAGAACCTATTGTACTTTTGCAAGAGTTCAGTTCCTTTCATTTTAACATCGCTGATATGAAATGTCGGTATTATTATTTTAAATCAAATTCCATACCAATTAGCTTGAATGGAATATAATTAAGGCTAATAAAGCACAAAAGTCTTACTCCGCAGAACAAGTGTCGTCAAACAATTTGAGTGGTTAAGGGAAGTAATCCCTAAAATTATAAAAAGTTCTAGTTACTCGCTTAGTTATTTCCTTAAACAAAAGTTCCTATTTCATGGAAGAATCTAAAATGGTTATAAAAACTTAAATTGCTAGAAACATGTTAAACAAAAATCGAGATGAGATGTATTCCAGGAATACAAGTACAACAAGGAATGGCGGGCTTTTTAATCTTTTCAAATAAGATAAACTCTTCTTTATCTAAGAGTCTGAACTAGCATCAATGCATTAAAAATAGACCAAGGCCATCCAGAAATAAACCATCTTATAGCACCCCGTTGATCTATAATCACTCCATCGTAATCAGTATTATTCCACACAGTTCACTCATGTCGAGTCATATAATAGTGCAAAGGTTTCCAAAATATATTTATTTACAAAATGAATCGTTGATCTATCAAAACCTGTTTATACAACTCATGTACTAACTGATTATTTCAAAGACAACCACTCACATTTCATCTTTTCAGTTTATGTGTACAAACGCAGTGAGATAGCGTTGATTAAAGCAAAACGTAATGTGGGAAATTAGCGATATATAAAATCTTGTAAAACCAAAGTTGGACGATATTGATTTTATTTTCTTTATGTATTTGGTAGAAGGTCTGCGTGCACCTTTGATAACCTAAGATTGTACTTATTTGGAAGAAGGCCTGCCACAACATACGACCCATTATTTGGTAGATGGCATGTGTGCATCTTTGATAACCTAAGATTGTACTTATTTGGAAGAAGGCCTGCCACAACATACGACCCATTATTTGGTTCTTTGAGAACCTAAGACTGTAATTATTTAGTAGAAGGTATGCGTGCACCTTTTAAACTTAAGAGACATTTATTGTAATTCTTTCCATGGATTCACACCAGAAAAATAAAGATATATGCAGGATCTGGATCGTTCTATCAACCATATATAGAACCCAATAAAAAGTTGAAAGCCAGGGCAAGTAATGGATCTGGATCGTTCTATCAACCATACATAGAACCCAATAAAAAGTTGAATGCCAGGGCAAGTAATGGATCTGACAAAACCTTGTTTAGTTAATAAACATTGCTGTCTTGGGAAACATATGGAAAATTTAACAAAGAGAACCGTTATAAAACCATGTGGTACGAAATCACATATCATATGCAGGAAAAAACAATAATATATGAACATATGCGATTAGGCAATTCAAACAAGAAAATAAAGTGAACCAAATCAATTTATAGTGACTTTACATTGGTGGAAATAAGTTGCATATGACATCTACAAAAAGAATCGTTAAGAGAATGTGGGGATAACATGAAGTTTTTGTTACCTACTCTATGTGCATACGTGTTGAAACAAACTATTTTGAAAAGGATATGGAATAAAAAATAGTTTTAAGACAAGCGACTAAACAATTTAGTCAATGTCACTAGCTAATAAGAAAGTCGATGGACCATGAATATTGTAAGTTTCATTCACAAATAGGGTGTATGTTTTATTGATTTTCACCGATATGGCAATATTGAATTATTGATTTCACTCTTTTCACTCGATTTAACACACCTTAAAAAACTATGATTTATCCTGAATCAGCATTCTTTCAAGATTGTTTACTTATTTACTTGCATCTTCTTTAACATGTACCTCAAACGACAAGAAAAATAAAACAAACAATACAGTTGGTCATAATCTAAGTATTACAACATGCAGGCTTTATGCTAATTGCACTGTGTGCACCCTCTTGTTGAGAAAAGTTAAATATTTTCCATGTATTGTTATCCTCATTATAAAGTATTTACGTCTTCTAGGACGTCTGAGAACTTAGCTTATGCCTTTGTTTATAGCCTACACCATCTCTAGCACCCGTTACAGTTGCATATACATGTAAGCTATCTGTTTATCACAGTCTGATTAAAATCAGATCTCCACTGTCCTGCGTGAAGTTCCGAGAGCGACAGCTTAGGGCGATATTCTGGTGACCTATGTTATTACCATAATCACTAAATTTATTAGCCAATTGGATGAAGTCCTTTGCGTTCACGTTTGGGAGAATGAGCAGAGTGGCTTAAGAGCATCAATGAGTGCCGAACGATTTGGTTCACTTTCAGATTTTTGAAACCTGCATTTCCATTGGCTAATTCAAAGGTCACCAGAACATGCCCTCTAAGCGGTCGCAGTCAGATTTTCAAGTAAGACAGTGGAGATCTGAATTTAATTATCTTGCTGTTTATCAGAAGTTGATAAATGTCACTAGGTTCACGTTGCATATTTATTTCAAAGTGGCTGTAGCGCTATGATTAATTAAAGAATATAGGGAATGGCTTTATCCAAATTATTTGAATACTTCATAACCAAGCCATGCTCATTTAGTTTATTGCTTATATAAATTTGCGGCTTCCTCTGTTTGAAATAGTTTTTCTAACATTCGGTTACTTTCAGGTTATTTTCTAGTTACCTTCATGTTAGTGTTAGATTTGCATTGCCGTTAATCCGGGCTGTTTGCAAATTATTTTCTTTCTAACGTAACTTGCGCCTTGTTTTCTTTGCTATCGTGTTGATCACTTTCCTTTCAAAACTGAACATGCTTAAACATTAGGAAGAAAGCAATTAATACTAAAATTGGCTATTCCAACAAAAAAGATAAAACTCAACTTAATTATCTAATTATGCTAGTTGTTATGTAATTTTCTTTCATTTCTATCTGTAATTCGTTATTTTATCAATTTGAAGAGATTAGCCCATGAAAGGTGTCGCTTCTGACAGTGACTTTAATATTTTAGCTGATCTAGCATTTGCAAAAATATCATTGTATCCAACTCCTTGTCGGTTAAAAGTTTATTAGTTATTCCCTTGTATGTTACTTTTACTATACTACTTTTTAATTAATGTTTGTAGTTTTCTATTATTCCAACAATATTACTGGAGTCAATATCTTGCTTAGATTCTAAAACCCCAATTATTTTTCAAGTTTATTTTTGATCAGGCTGCAAGTGATATTAGTTACATGACTGAATAGCTTACTAAAGAAACTGATCCCAAACCTTATGATTATCATCCTGATCGTAGTCCTGGTTCTATTCTAGGCCCTTCACTCCTAATCCAGCTATTGATAATATTCCTACTGTTACAGCATTTGATCCACAAGTTATTGATCATCTATACGAAGAAGATAACAAGATCATCGTCAAGTACGTGAAGGAGAACTAATAGGCAACACATTTAAATAAAACGATGTTTCTTTAAGAAATTGTTCAGCCTGCTGTACATCTTGTAAGGTTGGTAGCCCTTAATCCTTTCCTCTCCCTCCCCCTCCAACAAAATATGTTATAATATTTGACGCAAAATCTAGTAATAAACACTTAAGTACGTATTCGGATTGAATAGTCGGAGAAAAGAAGTATATGGACTAAGGCAGACGAAGTTACAAAAATAGAAATTACTACATTTAAGGATGCTACGATTAGGTGTTGTGGCCCAGTCGTCTAAAGCGCTCTCCTTTGCCAATCACTGCCATCTCACCCGTGTCTGGTGAGAAAGCTTGCACGTAGTTTCCTGTGTGAAGGTGCTTCTTTATGAAGCTTTCCCATGTTCTTCCACGACCAGATATACTGGCCGCCGTGTATAGCGTATCATGTGCTGAAAAATGGCGTAAAACCCACAACAACGACAATAATAGGGCAAATAATAAGAGACAGAAAAATGTCGAAACAGATTTTATTGAATCTTAGATGTAATAGCAGAAATATAGGAGAATTTAAATAAGGTAAATTTTGGCTCTACAAAATTAAATTAACAAAATAAAATGTGGCTGAGAAAAACATGACTAGAGATGAAAACATTATAAGATAAAGAGGAAAGAAAATTTAAAGGACACGGTTTTGCTGATCATGTTATAAATTCAAATATATTATGCATGAAAACAGACTTTTATGTAAACGACGACATTATAAAGAAAATAGAAAAAGGAGTTGCTAAAGAGCAACATTAGAAACATGAAACTAAATGATTTAGTTGGCCATTTGTCAGAAATACAAAAATAATTTTGTAGAAAATATTAATAGCATTTGGTCAAACGTTACGAAGAGTTACCACAAATTGAAATGTAAAAACAACTGTTCAAGGAAATATGAGTAACAATTGCTTCAGTCGTTAGTATTGCAAAAGAACTCGTGGTCGAACGATTGCAATTTTTGTGAAAAGATTAAATATCGTTGCCTGTTGAGGCATAGTGATCTGCATAGTTTAGTCTAATATTTTTGTATCAGAAATAAATTCCTGCGACTTTATTGCAATGAATTCATCCAATTTATGTCTTTGTTAACTTAAACTTAATTTGTCTGAATAATTTTTATACTGTCTTGAATAGTTTGCAAAATTCTGTGCAATAATTATTTTATTCAGTACTTGAAGCCTAAAATAAATATCACATGTTATCTAATGCTCTGATTTAAGTCCACTATTCCTTCATCTGTATCATCTAGAGAGATCTATATCAAACCTTTTTTCTTTGTTCTATGCATAAATTAGCATTATCACTTTAGTGTTCAGCTAGATAGCCAACGTAAGATTCATGAAAACATTTTTATAATTTATCATGCCATTCCTCTTCTGTAGTCAGACGAATGGTTCCACATAGCTTTTAGCCATACATTATCAATTACAAATTTATTTTTACCGTTTCTTTATCTCCAGTTATGATGATGCGGAATATTAAAGTTATTACAGATGATATCAACTTGTTTACGACTCATGGCGTTGTTCTTAGAATTAAAGAGAGAGAGAGAGAGAGAGAGAGAGAGAGAGAGAGAGAGAGAGAGAGAGAGAGAGATTATAATGTTTAACTAACTCCTTTTGTATCATTTTTCTTCGCTCATTCTCCGCTCTTTCATAGTGCTCGGCATGGTTCAATCAATATACAAATTGCTTTGTTCAAACAAGTGGCCGCAAAGTATTGGTATTTTGAGCATTTGAACTTTTGCTTTCGAAACTTGGCAGCATATGGTCTCCTTATTTTAATTAATAAAATAGAAAATTAAAAATTCGAAGAAAACGAAGGAGTCTTAAAATTCCAAATAAGATTGGGAACAACTGATGAACTACATTTTTACCGAACATATATGTAACAAATACATATTCCGAAATATTACAGTATATTATAATGAATATAAAGAAGCTGACGATTGTTATTATTGACGCAATCATACAATTCAAGCGAGTCAGCAACACTTCAGAGAGGTCTAAATGGAACGCAAATGATATGATGAGACATTGTCACTATAAGCATCGAATGTGTTAAGGATCTACATTGAAATAAATTATGAATGAAATGTAGCCTTACTTTCTTAGTACTTTTATCATGCTGTAAATCTGAAATTAGTTATTCTGCTCAGTCTCTTTTATTCACACCATTTAAGTATTAGTTATAACACCAACGTCAAGCAAAAGTTTAGTTTGCTGATAAGCTTTATTATTTATAGTGTTAATTCTGCTGTCATGATCTTTACCCTAAATTCATTAAGAAAAAGAAATGTTTTATGTTGGTATTTTAGTGAATCTGATTATGACATGGCAGAGATATTTCTGTCGATTATTAGTAGAATGGCTTTTGTCAAAAATTTCAAGTCCCTTAAGGTTTATTTAAGAAGTAAGGCTGGTTACTAAACATAAGTATGCAGAAAATACTAGACAGAATACTGATTTTTTACGTGATAGTGTTTTATCTTACGAAACGATAGCAGATTTATAGAAGTAAATTTGCTTCCACTACTTCAATTACGCTTTCATGAAAATTGTGTTTAAAAAGTTTAAACATGTCACACTGTCATTCCATATGTTACGCATTTTCTAATGAAATATTGATCGAAGCAATAATTCACATTGTTTCCTTACGGAGCCTTTTTTAAAACAAAATAGTTCAACTAGTTAATTTCCCAAACTGAGTAGCCCAGTAAACTTTAAGTTATGTCGGTAAGCGTGAGTTATTATTATATGGTTGGTACTGTAAATGACATCTAAGAAAGCGGGATAAACTTCTATCAAAATTTACTAATAATAATAATAATAATAATAATAATAATAATAATAATAGTAGTTTATTCAGTAATTTAGGACACCGGCCCATATTACAAAATACAATACAAGTAAATATAATGTGCGCCATGGTTTAAAGAAGTTAAATATGGTGTTCATCATGAGTATAGATACATAATTTCCAATAAACGGTGCATTTCTTTTATTA